>LR749849.1:563188-604582 GCA_902729485.2 Mus minutoides
CTGCACTATTCCTTGTTATTATTACTCCTACTTATTTTTAATAAAGGTTAATAAAATACACTTGCAGAAGCCTTATAAACTCTCTTGTTAACTTCACCTTTGGATGTACTTCTTGGTATCAAGAAGTCACAGTGAATGGCAGCATATACAGGAACTCGGAGTTAGGCTCTCAGTACTAAGAGGGGGAAATGGACACAAGCTCCCACTCCTAAGCCAGAGGCTATCTTCAATTAACAGCCACTTGCAAAACAAAAATCAGTTTTCTCCAAAGGAGTCTGTCAGATAGGGTTTTATTGCTGTGAAGAGACACCATGACCATGGCAATGCTTTGAAAGGAAGGCTTTTACTGGGGTTGGACTACATTCAGAGTTTAGTCTATCATCATCATCATGGCAGCACAGGCAGACATGGTGTTTGAGAAGTAGCTGAGAGTTCTGCATTCATATTAGCAGGCATCAGGATAAAGACACAAGAAGTTTGCAGAACAACATATGGACCAGAAAAGAAAGTGCCCTTACCACATAATAATCAAAACATTAAGCATAAAGAACAAAGAAAGAATATTAATAAGCTTCAAGGAAAGATGCCAAGTAACATATAAAGACAAACCTACTAGAATGACACCTGGCTTCTCAATGGAGACTCTAAAATCTTGGACAGATGTGTTGCAGATTCTAAGAGAACACATATGGCAGTCCAGACTACTATACCCAGCAAAACTGTCAACAACCACAGATAGAGAAAATAAAGTATTCCATAATAAGGTTAAATTTAAACAATATCTGTCTTCAAAAGCATCCCTACAGACGGTGCTAGAGTAAAACTTCAATATAGTGAGGCTAACTATACCCATTAAAAACACATAAAAAATTATCTCACGAAAGAAATACCAAAGGGACACACACACACCACCACCACCACCACCACCATCACTGAATGTAGAGAGTTTGAGTTAGTTCCTGCATGGAGCCTTCACACTTATGTTCTAGTCTCTTTGATTCAGGAAGGTATTCTGTAGGCTACAGAAAGAGAAACCTTGACACCAACTCAGTCACAAAATTTTCTACCTACAATTTGTCCTGCCTGCAAAATGTGCTGGGGGAGAGGGGGATGGTAGTGCAGAACTTGTGGAGTGCCCAACCAATGTTTAGTTTAACTTAAGGTCTTGAGAGTGAAATTCTAAATTGGAGGTCTCTACCAGGTCCTACCCTCAGAGCTGAGGGATTCCTACAGGAGAAGAAAATATTGTCAGAGTCAGAGGGGATGGAGGACAACCAGGAGAACATGACCCACTAAATCAACTAGTCAGTGCTTATATGGGCTCACAGAGTTAGCTAAAGCAGCAAGCATAGGGTTTGTATGTGTCTGCCCAAAACCTCTGTGTATATGTATGGTTGTTTGGCTTGGCCTTATTGTGGAAATCTTTACAGTGAGAGGTGAGATCAGATATGTCTCTGATTCGTTTGCCTGTTCCTTGGACTCATTTTTTTCTGTTAAGTTGTCTTGTCCAGCCTCGATGTGAAGTCTTTGCCTTGCCTTATTGCATCTTGTTTTATTGTGTTTGTTTCTTGACTCTTGAAGGCCTACTTCCTTCTGACAGGAAGTGGAGGAGGAGAGGATCTGAGGAATGGGAGAGGTAGAAGGGAGCTAGGAGTAGATGGAGGAGAAGGTGTGCTCAGGAGAGAAGGTGTGTATGAGAGAAAAATCTATTCTCAATTAACAAAAAAGAAAAAAAGTAGTTTCAAAAAATTTTTAAAAAAGAAGTCATAAAGAATAATGCATCATTTACATAAACTATCCAAGTTTATGCAAATATACATTATAACACATTGCTAAAGCCAATAAAAATATCTAGACATATAAATGATATATTCCCAATCTTAAATTTGGTCTTCTTGCCCCAATCCTCTGCCCATAATTCTTGATTACTTAAACTTCTCTATGCCTCAGACCTTACAACTGCAAAATGAAAATAATAACTGCACATAAAACATCTCATTTTTCCACAACACAAGTTTTCATTGAGAACATTTATGACTCATAAGTGTGAAGGCATTCATGATGTCTTTTTGTGTTAAAAAAATACAACTGCCTGGGGTGTGGTCAGGTATGCCTATAACAAGATATTGAGACAGGAAAACTGCTGTTAGTTCAAAACCAGCCTGAGCTACATAGAGAATGTCCATAAGTCTAGGTTGAAGAAAAAACTCCATCTCAAAATATATTTCAGTATTTCATGTATATATGACACATGTAAATTCATATGTAATATGTATGTAAATCACATAAAATGTATCTCCTTTTTTAATGTCTGCCATTATAATAGAGTACTGCAGTTCTTTCTGATAGAAGTTTTAAAAGAAAATAAATTGTGGCCAGGTAAGATTTGAAATGAAATGCCAAGAACCTTAAAGTTTACACCTGCTACATTTTTATCTGTAGACAAAGGACAAGGCTAGCTCCTGGAATTTGTTCAGAGTGATTGACTAACTCAGGGTGATGAAAGTTACCCAGAACAAGGTTGGGAGTTTCATTATGCGGCTTAAGACTTTAATGATTGAATCTCAGAAGGTGTTGCTCTTGACACGCTTTGACATTTTCCTTTATTAGAAATATTTTCAAAGAACCGAGGAACACTAGCATTAGCAAAAAATATTTAATTTTGCCGATTTATTACTCTGAGCATCAGCGAGCAGGGGATGAACTACAGCTCAGCGTGAATTCCTAAATCTGAATGAAGGCAAAGACCTCACAAAAATGTTGCCTTTCTTCTGGCGTGAACTTTAAGAAATGCCTCTGCCCATGTTTACATAGTTTTAGAGGGGCTCCATGGTTTATGATCAGATCAACCTCTTTCCCTCCCAGGGCCTCACTCTCAAGTCCACATGTGGAAATGGTCTCGGTCTCCAAGAGCAGCAACTGTCGAATGTTGCTTCAGATGGGAGAAATCAGACCCTAATAAAAGACAGCCGAGCTGAGGGAGGCCAGGTTTTAGATGAGATCTTTTTGAGTACACTTATTGATACAAAGGGTTGAGTCATACCTTAGCACTATTTGAAAATAGATTCTCCCATGCCCACTCACCTGAACACCAAAAAAACATCAATATACGCTTCAGGCAACAACTGCTATATTAAAAATAAAAATGCAGGATGCACAGACCTTGTCTCAAAACAAAACCAAATACTAAAAACTGAGAATGGTAACATGAACATGGAAGATGGCATGTGATTTCATCTAAACAGGTTATGAATACTGACCTTTAAGTTGGGACTAGGCACATCCTCTCCCACTGAGGCCAGACAAGGCAGCCCAGCTAGAAGAACATAGCCCACAGACAGGCTACAGCTTTTGGGATAGCCCCTGCTCCAGTTGTTCGGGACCCACATGAAGACCAAGCTGCACATCTGCTACCCATGTGGTTGGTGGTTCAGTGTCTGAGAGTCCCAAGGGTCCGGGTTAGTTGACTCTGGTAGTCTTCTTGTGGAGTTCCTATCCCCTTAGGGGCCCACAATCAATCCCTTTACTCTTCCATAAGGGGCCCCAAAGCTCCAACTACTGTTTGGCTGTGGGAGTCTGCATCTATCTGAGTCAGCTGCTGGATGGAGCCTCTCAGAGGACAGCTGTGCTAGGCTCCTGTCTGCAAGCATAACAGAGTATCATTAATAGTGTCAGGGGTTGGTGCTTGCAGATGGGATGGGTCTCAAGTTGGGCAAGCCATTGGTTGGCCATTCCCTCAGTTTCTGCTCCATCTCCTGTGCCTGCGTTTCTTGAAAACAGGATAAATTTTGGATCGAAGGTTTTGTGGGTGAGTTGGTTTCCCTATTGCTCCACTGGGGTTCCTGCCTGGCTATAGGAGGTGGCCTCTTCAGGTTCCACATCCCCAATGCTGTGGGTCACAGCTAAGATCACCCCCATTGACTCTTGGGCACCTCCCTTATCCAAGGTCTCTGGGTGACATTTATTTTGACAATGTTTTATACAGGCCATGACGATAAAAAGAAGAGCCGCCACAGAGGGTGACATATTCTAGGAAAAGAAAGTGGCCGGTGGGCAGGAGGCTCTTAGCTAGAGAAAGGGAAGATTATGAAGTATTGCTATCTCCCCCCACATCAGCAACTATGTGTCTTCAAATGCACACATAAAGACATGTTAGACAGTGAGTAGAGAGTAGAGAAAGGGATTGGGACTGGGAGTAGCTCATTCATATAGAGCTCAGGGAACTGCCACCTGCTGTGTTCTGGAATAGATGATGCCATTCTTGCCTGGTCTCTGCAAGTCTCTTTGAGCGCAACTTAATCCTAGTATAAAGAAAGGGACAGCTGGAAGCAGTATTTCACTTTTATAACTTTCAGAACGTTTCTTGCAGTCTAGTATCTGGGGTTCTGCCCATGTTTGTTTTTGCACCTCCTTGGGCTACACAGCAACCTTGCCTTCTGCAGGCCAAGGCCAGAGAGAATATGGGATGCAAGTTCCAAAGAGGCTGACAGCGCCAGACTCTGGATATAAAGCGACATCTCTCTTGTCCACTCTCTTTCTTTCTTGGTGACAAGAAGAGTAATAATGTTCTCCACAATGTAACATTGGAAACTCTGCCAAGCTTTCACTAAAGATAAGCAAGTGTCCAGTCCTGGAAGATTTGGGAGGACACAATATCCTAGAACACAAGGCATGCTAGGAGGCTTACTCCTCATTTACTTATGTGGCTCCAGTAAGCTCTGACCCCTCTCCATCATCCTTTCTCCATTTCCTAGGTCTCAGCACATCCCAATAGCAATGGTATTCAAAAGAAGTAAAAGGGGTGGGGATTTTGAGATTAGTTCATAAAATAAGAAATGGGCTTTCCACTAAAAAAAATAAAAATAAAATAAAAAGTAAGAGAAAAATGTGACCTTATTATAGTAGAGTTACAGAGTTGTTGTGAGCTGTCACCTACCACACATGTCTTGCTGTAGTTCTTGTCACTTTGTGCATATTGTCTCCTGGATGTGGATCTGATTCACCCAGAAAAAAAGATAACAAAACCAGCCTGTGTGTCAACTCTTGAAGACTGAGCTTGGTTAAGTGTCAAAATTAAGACAATAGTAACATTAAAGCTATTAAAGACCTCATTAGAATTGAAGTGTGAGATTTTAATATTTATCTCTTTAAATGTGTTGATAGTTATCTTCTCAATGTCCTTAGTTATCTCTGCAGTGGGCAATTATGCCAACTTTAAACATATTTGAAGCAAATTACCTAGAGAATCAAAACAAAACAAAACAAAAAGCAAAACAAACAAAAACAAAACTAGAACTGTGTCCTATAACTCCTCATTCCATCCCCAACCTTTTTTTTTTTTTCAAGACACTGCTGAAAAATCTCAAATGCCTATCATTCTGACTCCTTTCAGGAAGCATTATTTGGACGCTACCTTCTCTTTAGAGGTCTGTGATGACTCACAAATGCCCTTCAGCTCAAAGTAAATCCCACAATCACAGCTGTCCAGAGACACAGCTGTAACATTCCTCTGACGTTTATGGCATACCTAGTACATGGTCAGACATTCTCTAAGCGTGGGCACTATAGAGGTGAAGTATGGTCTTATAGTGTTGGAAGAGAACTAATATCTCCATGGCCTTCCACTGATCATCATTGGCACTATACAAACTTTGGAGACAATCTCCCCCCCCACACACACACCTAGAACTGTAAAGTTTGGATAATGAGAAGAAAGGATTAAAGATGATGATTGGGTTGGGGTTTGGGGCTGTTTGTGGTTGAGTGTTTTTAGTTTTTAGTTTGTTTTGTTTTGTTTTGGATTGGATTGGTTTTTGTCAGATGAGTCAAGTCCAGGTCCAGGAGATCTGAACACAAAGTTCCATGAACCTGGCATGTGTGATATGTGGCCAGCAGACTTTTGAGGAAGCACAGCTTAAGAAGACCCCTGAGAATGTATAACTCTACTGTAATACGGTCACGTCTGTGACTCTATGACCTTAAGTACATAGACAGAAACATTCTATCCTCCGTGCTTTATAAAAATCTTATGCAGAATTATTGCTGGAGGACAAGGGAATCTACATGTAAATCGTGAGACTTGGGCTATGACATCCATGACTGAGAAACAAAGTCATGAGGTTTGAAACAGAATTGTAATGTCATGTCACGCTCTGGCTTGGGGCATTGCGACTGAGGGTGAGGGAAAGCCAAAGATGACTCCCAGTTAATGATTTCTGTGACTTTGAAGAAGCATCAGTTCCAGAAAGAGACAAGCTCTCTTGTAGACTGGTTTCTTCCGAGAATTGCTTTCTCTACACAAGTCTTCGTGTGGAGCAGGCACCTAGAAAGGGACACATACTGGAGAGTAATCAGCCTGTCAATTCCATAAATATTAATTGAAAACATGGAGTAAATGAGACCATCTCGGAGATGGAGATGATGAATTGAAAGAGTGGTGTCACAGAAGACAAGGCAGGAGGGAACATGAAGAAGGCACATGTCCTTGCTCAACAGAAGGCTGAAGTCAGAGAAACTCTGAAGTCTTTAACCACAGTCTCATTAGAGTGCCAAGGGTAGAATTCAGAGTGTGGAATTTCAGACGGGAATGAAAGACTGTAAGGTAAAAAATGTAGTATCCCACCCCCACCCCCAGGAGACTAGCTCTCAAAGTTTAGTGATTTGATACAATCCAGGTTCAATTCTAATTGTGCAGCATAGTCCTGATTATCAGAATAACTGTTGTTTACAGGCATTCGGGGTGGGGGGTGGGGCACAAGTCATTGAAGAATTATTTTAACAAACCACCTTAATTTAACTGGTCAAGGCAAGTATAGCCTAAAACTGCTCAAAATTGCTCAATATACCAAGCTGTCCTCTGATTAAACTATTTGTCTCCATGCGTCCATTATATTTAAGTAAGTATAAACTATTCCCTCATAGGTAAGAGGGTACATTGCAACACTCAGGTGAATCCCTGAAACTGAATAATACTGTCTACACATGTCCTAAGCTTTTTGCATATGCGCACATGTGTGGGCACACACACTCATACACACATATATTTATCACACACAGGAGTGTGTGTGTGTGTGTGTGTGTGTGAGAGAGAGGGGGGGGAGAGAGAGAGTATTTTAATTAGGCATGGTAAAGTTAGGAACAATAAAATTTAAAAGATTATAATACTATAAAGTGGTAACTTATACAAACCTAGCATCTCTCTGAAATATCTTAAAAAGTAGATTTACCCTTCTTATGAGACAATACAGTTCAGATGAAATGAGGACAAAGGCATTGCGCCATAGCATTAAGTGACTAATATTATATAGATCCAAGTGTTACTTGAACACAAGCATGCAATATCACAACAGTCAATCTGATACCTCAGGCAGCTACAAAGTGACTAATGTGTGGGTAATGTATACTACTTGGATATGCTGGTAAGGGAATTCATGGCCAAGGTGATTTGGAGTGCAGTGCTGTAAAATTTCTTCTCACTGCTTGACACTCAACTTAAAATGTTTGAATTATTCCTGGAATCTTCTGCTTAGTAATTCTTGACTGTGGCTTGCCATGGGATATAAACCATGGCAAAGGAAATACAGATAATAGGAAACAACTGGTTTTCTTTATGCTGTCATTGTTGTCTTAGTTGTGTGGGGTCTGTCCTTCTCACTTCTGAAGGGTGGGAGCATTGCCACCAGCTTCCTTTCCTTCTATGGCGTCAACTGTCAACTGGTAGTAAGGAGTATGTTCTGATAGTAAGTAAGGTAGTAAGGATGGTATGGTAGTAAGGAGTATAACTCTGATGCACACTACGCAGCTGCTTTCTCTGTGAGAAGGCACTTCAGCAAAAGTATTAGGGGCCTCGCCACCCCTTCCTCTAGCACACAGAGGGAATTATTCAAGGGTTGATAAAAAGAATTGTAAACTGTGCTTCCCCCACCATCCCGCCAGGGTTAAAATGGAAGGGAGTTGAGGAGCAGTGACCCAGCTCCTAAGGAAAAGCCACTCCTTTACTGGCACCGTGGTAATTGTGCTTATTTGCTTTCTGGGACTTGCCCAAACCTGTCAAGTTCTCACTTTGAAAGCTTGCAGATGAATCCACCACATACTTATCCACTGGTTTCCATCATTTCCATATGCAAAGAAGTTGCTACTGGGAAGATGACTGAGATAATTCTTTTTTTTTAAAAAATTGAATATTTTCTTTATTTACTTTTCAAATGTTTTCCCCTTTCCAGGTCTCCCCTCAGAAACCTCCTATCCCATCTTCTCCCCCTCCCTCCCCACCTCTAGGAGAGTGCTCCCCCACCCACCTACCACTCCTGCCTTCTGACCCTGGCATTCCCCTACACTGGGGCATCAACTCCCTCAAGCGCAAGGGCTGCTCTCCCACTGAAGTCCAACAAGTCCATCCTCTGCCACATATGCGGCCTGAGCCATGGTCCCTCCTTGGTTGGTGATCTAGTCCCCGGGAGCTCCAGGTGGAGTCTATCATGGCTGATTCTCTGCTTCAACTTCATTCTCTCTTCTGGCCCTCCAGAACTGTCCACATTCATAAGCACAGTGCCTCACTCGGTTCAAATAATGTGGTCTGCAGGATGTGTGTGCAAACCAGCTTCTATGTCAGCAAATGAAAACCTGGGCCTGTTACCATCCAAGCTCCAGAGATTGAGAGCCACAGAAATGCAGACTCCAGACAATTCTAAAAGGAAAGCAGGTGCTTGTGTTCTGGTTTGGATTTCCATTATGCTCATAGCTGAAAATTTAGATTTGGTCATTAAATTTTTGAGCCAGGCGGAGTCACAAAAAACCACCCACACACAAAATAAATAGGTCAGACAAACCAAGAGGGGGAGAAAAGAGCTTTTTTTTTTTTTTTTTTTTTTTTGAAGAAAAAGGAGACTTTGTCAAGGAGCGTGTTTAATGAGAGCATGGGTGAGACAGAAAAGACAGCATATGATTAGGAAAAAGCTAAGCCACTGCCTTTTGGGTGTGTCCTGAGGAAAAGCTTCTTCAGCTCTGACCCACTGAAACTAATGGGCCTTTTTTTCATGTAGGTATGAAAACACAGTTTTCGTCCTGTTAGTTCCAACTCCTGTTTCAGGGTAGCAGGGAGCCTCACAGCCAAATGGTTATCATAAATAATTTCCTTCCGGAGTTGAGTCCAGTTAGCGTTTATCAAGGTGGAGTCAGTACAAAGGATACCCCCAGCAAACCACAGCAGTAGGGAAGTAGATAGGACCTGGCAGTCAGAAAGTCAGCGTTCCCTCAAGTTCCTGGCATCTGTGACTCTTTGGTAACTAGTTGCGATCAACAATGTCAGCTTGAGGTGATCTTTCTTCAGAATGGTATGGAATGCAAGAGAGGGTAGCATGCTCTGCAGTGGTACAGCCTGGGCTCAGGAACTCGGACCAACTACGTGTACCTTCCCATCCTTTTCTTCACCGACAACCTCACATCTATTATTCACAGTCTCTCCCTTTTTCTTTTATTCTGATAAGTCTTAGTTCTGCTAATAGGGCTAGAACCCTTAGCTCATCATTAAATTCTATGGACCTGCTCAAGAGGCGACTACATGACCTTCAGAGAAGACGACACTGAAATGGAGTGCTCACAAAGACAGATATCAGGCCTACTGTGAGGAGAGAAAAGCAGCCAATAGATGAGGCCATGAAGTGTTGAATATATTGTCTGTAGTTGAAAACATTTCTCTTAAGTGTTCAGATAAAATTTATGAACATTGCTGAGGTACCCCACAAACCGGCCCCAACTTCTCCCTAGCTTCCTCAAGCACGAGACTTTTGCTCGTGGAGTATCACAACTTGGACTCCTTTCTGTTAATAAGTGAAACCAAAGGACCAGAAGTGGGAGGAGAACCAGAAACTCTCTTTGATGTCCCAAACTCATTCAAAACAGAGTTCACTGATTCCGACATTGTTTGTTTCCTACTTTTTTCCAAAGAAGCTTAAAATCTCAGATCTGAGACAAAGAGGGAAAAAAAAAAAAAAGAAAATGAGATTGGAAATCCGTGGAAGACAAGATGGTGAGCCTCTCCTGGACTACTGCTCAGAATTTTTGGAAGAGGGTGACTCCAAAGCGGGATGGAAGGACGCTCAGAGATTCTGGTGTGTTGTAAGAATGGGCAAATGTTTTCTAACTCTGCCTGAAGCACTGAGGTACCACTCCAACTTCCAGTAGCTGGTAACCAGCTCAAACAAGTTAATAGCTACTTACAAAGCACTTCCGTGACTAATAAAGCCCTCAGACCCATTATTCAATTTGTTTGTTCCATGACGTATTTTGACTTTAGACACTGTCATATAAAAATAACCTACTATGAACTCAGACTGTTATTTTAAATTTGAGGCTGCTTTTGCCAAACCCGCAGAGATTTTAGAGAAAACTCATCATTAAAAGAAGCAACATGCCAACACGCCAAGTCGCTTGGGATGCCCCGTCTTCTACTACCCAGCATCTCTGAATAAACAGAAGCAGGAGCTAAGTTTCTGGCTAGGGTCCTCATGAACATGTGTTACCCTCCCACGCGAATCAAATAAAAGCCAGCCCCATGGGATCTACACCTGTAATGTCTTAACATTATGTTATGCAAAACTGTGCCTCATTCCATTTACAAATAAGGTGAAGAAAATAATTTAACTTAAGCCAGGCAGTGGTGGCACACGCCTTTAATCTGAGCACTCAGAGACAGAGGTAGGTAGATCTCTGTGAGTTGGAGCCCAGCCTGGTCTACAAAGTGAGTTCCCGGACACTCGGGACTACTCAGGGAAACCCTGTCTTGAAAAAGCCCAAACCAACCAAACAAAACAGTAACAAAACTTAATTTAACTTAACACCACAATTTGTATTTTGGTTTGTTTTTTGTTTCTTTGACTGTTTGATTTTATTGTTACATATTAACATTGGTAGTGAATACTTTTTCCAGTTCCTGAATTAACTCAAGAGTGGCCATCAGCTCCTGCCCTTAGGAAGTTAGTATTTTCCAAGGAAAGAGTTCAGTAAAGGAATGCTGTAAATGTTTGGTCCAAGCCCAACGTAACCATGCCATTCAACTTTACATAGACCTTTTAAATCTAGAAGCAGCAAAGCTACCTCATTCATAAGCACACAGAAATCCCTAAATGGCAAGAAGTAATTATGAAGACAAAAATCAGAAGGCAAATTCAATGTTCATTCAGTACATATTTTAACAAGAAAAAAAACCTAAAAGAATATTAAATATCTTCTCTATTGTCAGACTTGTACAGATAGATGCTGTAAAACTATAAGTAAGCCATGCATGGATTTGGACTGATGGCAGGCTCGTCCCCCTGGGCCTCTCATAGTGTCCCATGCTAGAGCAAATTGTGGCTCCTAACTACTGCCTGGCCTCTGTGCCTGTAGGTGGCTGGCAATGAAGTGGGTCACACGATGGAAAAGAAGAAAAGAAAAACTATAAATAAGCTCTAGCAAACACATGAGCTGATTGAATATAATCTGCCATCCAGACAACTTAGGGGACAACTTAGGGGTTGCTTTCTGTCTTTCCGTATTTTTCTTTTTAAGGGAGTTTCCTGTTTTTGTCAATGTGAAAAATCCCAAGTTTTCTAACCTAAGTCAATGTTTAGTTTTTTTGGGAAGCTTAAAAGCTAACATTTTTGTTATTGAAACCATTTATGTTTATAACTTAGTAGAAAGAATAAGGATCCTGAGAAATTTCCCATCTCATTAAAGCACTGAGTGAGTATGCAGAAGGAATTAGCAGGAGTCAAAGGCTTATAATTATCTAAATATAAAAAAGGACCTAATTTAATCCTGAAACAAACTTTAAAATACATATTATCTTCATGCAGAACAAAAGAAAAATGAAGTTTTCATGGAAACAACCTATTGTGACCTGGGCTTCCAGCAAATGGTCAATAGGTCCTGAGCCTGTGTGCCCTGCTCACCACCCTACACGGCCCTATAGATAGGCATTTGCTTTTAGAAAATGCTGAATTACAGACTCCTGCCCCCCTGAACACACCCAAAGCTGCGGATAGTTATGTTAGCAGTAAGAATGTGCTACAGAAGAGCTCAGTGAATTTGCATATAGATCTGAAGACTCAGATTTGTATACATGAGTCATGAAGCCAGTGAGAAGAAAAAGTGTGGAGTTGGCAGACACCGTCTTGATGGCCTCCACCCTGCGTTTCCCTGAGGCATTCTGAAGCCTGGCTGCTGCCTGGCTCCAGCAGCTATCCAAGTCCCTCCTGTCTTGCCTTTTTGTCTCCTGCACCACAGACTACTTAGCATCATAATTATCTGTGTGCCCGCCTCACCAAAACCTCCAGCAGACTATAAATTTAAGAGATTGAGAGTGTCCCATTTCCCTCTTCCTTATCGGACTGAGCTCAAAAGAGCATGCTCAGCAAATGTTTCTAGGATAGATCTATGAACATTGACTGGACGTCACTCTCTCCCCCTAACTAAAATATCTAAGCCTTGCAATTTGTATATACAGCTCTTTGAGCCTTGCTTCTTAATATGACAAGTTAATAACAAGTTCTGTTAACTCACAAGGAGATGTTTGGCTAACCCTCTCAGATTATACATCAGTGCTATTATAGTATGTGAGAATAAATGTGCTGAAGACTAAATAACCAATCTTGCCTTGTCCCCATTGGGTTACCTTCAATGTGCAGACTTGATAAACGTGAATATAAAATAAAAAATGTCTCGGGGAAATCCAACATATTAGTGCCTACTGAGTGCTCATTAACGGCGGAAAAAGGAAGGAAATCAAGGTTACATACTCATCATAAGCCATCTTATTTAGTTCTCAAAATGAACCTTATTAACGTGCATATTGTATTTATGAAAGGAAAGGGGGTACAGAGATATGTTATCCCACAGACAGACATGGATTAATGGTCGAGAAAGATTCTACTTTGGCCTGGCAGCAACTTTCTTATTGCCCAAGTTCTTTGTTGCTCAAGGTTATTGTCTAGACAACAGCTGGAGGACTGAAAACCTTTTTACAAGGAAAGTTTTGCCACAAGATTAGAGCTGTGAACGTTCTTAAGATGACAGCAAAGAAGACACTTGGGATCGAAGAGAAACAAAACTCATTTGGGCACAATTTCTAAAGCTTTGGCTCTGGTCCTGTCTGATATTCCATCAGGAACATCCTTCTCTTGCTATAGGAACCCTTGACTAGGGTTCCAGAATGATCCCCAAATCTGCACCAGCTGCAGAAATAGGTCACAGAAGTCCTACAGCAGCAACTTCCCGGAAGACTGCATTTGATAAGAAAGCCACCTCACGGACCCAAGGTAATCGGATTCCAGGTAAAAGTCACAGGTCAAAAGAAGCTTCTAGTTGATTAGTTACAGCGGATGGAAAGATAAATCCTGGCAGAGAGGAGAAGCCTTCCGGTCTCCTGTCTAGAAATGACGATGTAACCTTGGGTGGCTCTTTAACCAGTTCCTCCGACTTCTCAGTCTCTATGATTGTCAAGATGGCACCGTGCTAACACTGCTGCGAGAAGCAAATGGGCTGACATACAGAAACCACCCAGGAGTGGCTCAGTGAATTACGGCTCCCTTTTTGAAATGAATGAATACTGACAAGCTCAATCTACTGTCAGTAGCTTGTGGGTATGAAGACCAGGGGGCTTTGAACACAGAAGGAGTCACAGAGCTATTTAATCACGTGCTGAAAAGCAGTTATGTGTCAGCCTGGGAGGGAAATTCTGGTGCTTTGCCAGGGCCCGGCTCACTTTTTGGAAATACATTATTTCTTTTATGACTGAAAATAATATGTGTTCCTTTTTCATAATCTGGAAAAATATTTTTCAACTTTTATTTTTTTGTATATCTGTTTCTGTATTTAGTATTATACTAGGGGCAAGGAAGGAAAGAAGGGACGCCCCAGTGCTGGGCAAGGGCTTGACCTCCCATCCTTTGTGCTACATTTTCTTCTGACTTTTTATTGTGACACTATTTTTTTAAGTCTCCCAAACAGAGTTTAACTCCTGTGCCTGTTGCCTCAGCCTGCTGAGAAGCTAGAATAATAATAGGTCTTTACCATCAGATCATACTTCTTTTGATTTTAAACAAATGATTTTTGTTATGACATTTTCCTACATGTGCCGGCTATACTGGAATGATATTTGAATGATCCTTAAAAACAGAAGGAAAAATGAAAATAATCCCAAATCTTGTTGTTAACACTGGGTTTGTGTCCTTACTGTTCTCTCATGTCTTGGAATCTCAGTGTGTGTGTGTGTGTGTGTGAGAGAGAGAGAGAGAGAGAGAGAGAGAGAGAGAGAAAGAGAGAGAAAGAGAAAGAGAGAGAAAGAGAGTTTACAAATAAAAGGAGACATGGCTGAATTTTTTCTATGTATCATACATAAGCATTGTATAGCATACACTTCACACAAACATTTTGTGACAATTAATACTTAAAATTTTTTGTGGAACATTTTAATTTATCTTAAGATTTAAGTATGGGTACTAGAAAGAGAGAGGTTTCCAGAGCAGGCATGGGCTTCTTAAGACAAATGCCTAAATATTCTTCCGACCTACGGCTTCTAAGGGATATCTCACATCACAGTTTATGACTTTGTTATGCTTCATTGAATAAAATGTTAAATGGAATTTTAATTCTGTCTTTAATATGATTTTAAATAACAGTGATTAATGTCATTTGCATAGTGTTTTATGTATACTTCTGATAATTCTCTAAAATAATTTTATTTCTTATGGTAATTTTTCAAAACGTGTATGGAAATACAATATGCTAGGGCATAGATTTTAATACATATTTCAATACTATCTGTTAATGTACCAATTTTGATACTTACTCAACAAGCTAAGTATTATAAAGACCTCCTAGCATAGTAGCCTAAAACTCTTTGCCAAATTATCACGCCCCTCTTCTCCCATGATCTCAAGTGTCTTCCTATATGTGTTGATCATTTCGTTTTACATTTTATAGCATCATCTGAGCATGGGATTTTCCCATAATTCGACTGGTCTCTACCAAAAATATTTAATGCTATGGAAGAGTTCTTGAGAGATATGAGGCATACATAATTTGCCTGAGCACACATTGTAAAATGTTTCCCCACACAGTTTCCTTAAGTCTTTTTCTTAAATGCTTTTAACTTTTTAACATACATATATCAAGGTCCGCTTAATCAACCTTTATAGAACAACAACAACAACAACAACAAAGTGCCCAAAGTAAATAACCTCAAATAAAACATCCACTTCAGTTATTATAAAGATGCAAACTATTTTAACTATGAAAAACTATAATTTCCAAATGATTAAAAAAAAGTATCTAACATAGAAGATAGCAATCAAGATGCTGGTTTCTGAAATACAGTCTGAATGGAGACAAAGTACACCTACTGAGGGCAAATAAACATTTATAGTTCTGATGTAAGAAAAGTAAAGGTGAGGGCAAAATGAATAAGATCAGATGACAAGCACATTTGCTATAGCTGAGGGGATAGGTTACCTGAATGACAACAACAAAAGTATGAGAATGAGTCCGAAGGGGCAAAATATGTAAATAAAAAAATCTACTAGAAGCCACAGGTGGTGGTGCCTGCCTTTAATTCCAGCCCTCAGCAAGCAGAGACAGGTGGACCCTGGTGACTTTGAGGCCAACCTGGTCTACAAAGTGAGCTTTAGAACAACCAGGATGCTACACAGAGAAACCCTCTCAAAAAGCCAAAAACAAACAAACAAACAAAAACTCCTAGAAATTCAAAGAAAAATAAGGGAAGTCAACAGAACTGTACTCCTGAAGTAAAGAAACCAGCACGTTCCTTTAATGGATGATTTAGATAGTAAACAACAAGTGAGAAACCAAATGTACAAGCTTATTAATACAGAATGAAAAAGTAGGTATGAATCAAATTCTGTAACCAAACAGAAGGAAGAACTGCTTCCATATAAGCTCTCTGTGTGTGTGTGTGTGTGTGTGTGTGTGTGTGTGTGTGTTTATGTCCAAGTTAAGTATTATGGAGTTATGGTTTGTTTTGGGATTAAAGTTAGAGGTATTGTTAGGATTATGGTTAAATCTAAACTTAAAAAATCAAGCTAAGTGAGAAATAAATTTAGAATTAGGTTATGATTAAAGCTTGGAGGTTAGGACTACAGCAGTTAGTGTTATTAATTATTAATGATTAGTTTTTCACTTAGTTTTAATGTTTGGGCTATATAGAGAGTAAGGTTGAACATTTGGGCTAGGTTCTGTTTAGGGTTATTGTTGGTGGTAGGGTTAGTGTTAGACAGGGTTATGGCTTGAGACTGTTTTAGGTTTATTTCTAAGATTAATGATTGAGTTAAAGGTAAGGTTGTGGTTAGACTGAAGTTCAGGACTAATTATCCAACTAGGAACAGTATTGGTATTGTTCCTTAGGTTAACCTTAGAGTTAGACTCAGGGTTAAAGTTAGGGCTCGATTATCATTAGGGTTAGTATTAGTCTTGGAGTTAGTGTTAGAGCTGGGTTTAAGGTTAAGATAAGAATTTGTGGCACAGTATTAGGTAGGTTAAGTTAGTTCAGAGCTAGGATTAGACTTATGGGTAGACTTGATATACCTCCTATTATTATTTGGATTTATATGGAGCTGCTGCTGCTGCTGCTGCTGCTATTGTTTAAATTGAATTTAGGATTGGTTGTGGTGGGGTCATGCTTTAATTCTAGCACATAGGAAGCAGAGGCAGGTAAATCTCTTTGATATACATAGTGAGTTTCAAGATAGCCACAGCTACATAGCCCTGGTCTCTATTCTGATGTACATAGAGTGTACCTTTTCCTACACCAGGAATAGATGACATCACATGGGTCAGCACATGACAAGTGAGGAAATCATTCAGAGATTTCTAAGATTAAAAAAAACACTTATGTTTTCTTCTTTTAACACATTTTCAGAGTCAGGACAATATTAAATCTATAGTAGATAGGATAAAAGTTGGATATCTCATCAAAGGATATAGAAAAATTCTTCATCTCTTCTTACCCTCTCATGGATAGTGCTATTGTAATGGTAGAGAGCCCAGCCCTTTGTGGGTGGTAACATCCCTGGGCTGGTGGTCCTGAGGTCTATGAGAAAGAAGGCTGAGCAAGCCATTAGGAGCAAGCCAGTAAGCAGCATTCCTCCATGGCTTCTGCATCAGCTCTTGCCTCTAGGTCCCTGTCATGTTTGAGTTCCTGTCCTGACTTCTTCAATGATAAATAGTACTAGGGAGGTGTAAGCCAAATTAATTCTTCCTCCCCAATTTGCTCTTTGTCATGGTGTTTCATCACAATAGTAACACTAACTAAGGCAAGCCGGTAGCAGGAGTGGCATATTGCTGTTATAGACCTGACTGTGTTGTCTGGGGAAGGACTGTGGAAGAACTTTGAGAGAAGCCATGTTGAATGGCTCAGTGAGCTGTTCAGTAGAAGTTTGGGAGAAGCTGGATTAGGAAGTTTAAGAGGAAAAAAAAATACTCTACTGGACCTTTTGTGGAATAAATCTGTGGTGGCTAGTCAGCTGGAGCTGAAGAATAAACTGTGATTAACAAAAGACCAGAATCATTAAAGTAAGACTGTTGTCTCACTGGGACAATTGATGCTGAGCTACTACTGGAGCTGAGAAATTAGCACTGATTAGGAAGAAATTAGCCTTACTGAGGTAAAGTCTTCTGGAAAGTGTTTCCTGAGACTCAGCACACAGCAGCTATGTTCCAGAAGTGGCTAAGGTTGTCCCTCACACTGGCAGCAAAACTTGACAGTGTAAAAGTCATCCTGGTGGTACTGGTTTTGAAGGCATGATGGGATCATAAAGAACAGATGAAGTTTGGCTCTGTGAAAGGACAGAAGCCACTGGTGAAGTTTCAATCTTGGGAGCAAGAATGAAGGAGTTACGTGGAGCAGTTTTAACACTATGAAGAGTGCCTAGGAGAGGTTATTGGTGAAAGTGTAGCCCGCTTGCAGCAGAAGACTCCAGCATTTTGGAGATGCCACTACTATGGGATGACCACCAAGAACAGCTTCAGTGGTGGAGGGGATCTTGCCAAAACTGCAGAGTACAGAGCTGGAGAAGTGACCCAAGCCCTTTGGAGGAAACCAGAAGACTATGAGAAGATCCCAGATATTGAACGTTGTGTTATTTACACTGTTGGAGTTTTGGGTTTGCTTTGGTCTGACTGTGACTGGGCCCTGGTTCTTCTCTCTTATAGTAAGAAAGTACTTAATTTATTTTTTATTTTATAGGAGCCTACAGTTGAGAGACTTTAAACTTGAGAGAGAGAGAGAGAGAGAGAGAGAGAGAGAGAGAATTTGGATTTTTTAAAGGGACTGGATATTTTTAAGCAAACAAGTTTAATGTGTTTGAATTTGTAAAGACTTCTAAAATTATTTGTATTTTTAAATGTGAATGAAGGTTATAGCTTAACAGTGATGTATTTGTGTGTCAAGTTGTGCTGGATAGTTTTATGTCAGCTTGACACATGCTAAAGTCATCTGTGAGGAGGGAAATCTCAATTTAAAAAATGCTTCTCTACGATTTCCTCCTCAGCTTGCTTTTGGTCATGGTGTTTCATTGCAGCAATAGTAACCCTAAGACAGAAGCTAACATGGCCTCAGTGCACTTTAGAGAGATGTTAGAAGTTAGAGGATGAGAATTGTGTTGTTCCTAACATACCTGCTCAAAGAAGGCCTGCTCCCTCTTCTCGGGATCTTCTTTTTTTGTTTGTTTGTTTTTTTGGGGTTTTTTTTTTTTTTTGAGACAGGGTTTCTCTGTATAGCCCTGGCTGTCCTGGAACTCACTTTGTAGACCAGGCTGGCCTTGAACTCAGAAATCTGCCTGCCTCTGCCTCCCAAGTGCTGGGATTAAAGGCGTGTACCACCATACCCGGTGGATCTTCTTTACCTTACTTTTCTCCCAAGTAAGATAATACAATCACATTTCTGGAGTTGTGACCATTCTGCAAGTATGTGATCCAGGCTAGGTTGATGACAAACATGAACCCCTTCCTTTTGAGCCCAGGTTCTCTGCCATCACATATCTGCGTGCCAACTTGCACTGCTCCTTGAGAACCCTGAAAATCAGCCCTCAAATAGTGGTTCTTCCTTCTGCCCAGAAAAGGAGCACTGAATCTTTTCTGTGTAACTCATTTCATTGGATTCTACCCTGCCAACACTTGCTGTCTTCTGATCTGTCTATGTGGTACAGAGTTCAGATGCCTGAGGTCAGTCACACAATGCACATCTGTGGAGCTGCTGGACAGCTAATCCATGAGAAGCTTGGGCCCACCATCAGGAACTAAAGCTTTCCTCTATATGGGCCTTAATACAACTAAACCTCAAATCTTAACTCAAGTGCTGAGCTTCCTTCGTATAGGTCTGTGGGGTAGTGCCTGCAAGTGTTCAGGTGCTTCTTTTGCTTTCAGCACAATTCCACATTTCAATGGAACAACATGATGTTCCAGCATTGGGAGATGTATTAATCTAATTTACTGAGACCATGAGTAATTTTATCTGATATCAAGTATTGGGCAACAGAAACCTTAAGATGTAGGCACATCTTTCCCTGTAAGTACTGGGTGTGACTAAAGCAATAATCCTGAATTATTTCTAAACGTGACTACCATTTTGGAAGCTTGCTTTTGATTACAAAAATTATCAGCTCAAGGGAAACACTTGCCAGGCTGGCACTCTTTCCACTGACTAGACTATTCTTCCCCACTCCCCATAGCTTTTAACTTAGGCTTCACACCACACCTCTCATTTCATAATGGTTTGAATAATGATGATATCACTAGAGGAGAGAAACAAAGTGCACTGTCTGTTTGTGGTAGTCCAGATGTTTTTCAAAGGCCTAAAGAACATTTATTAACTATTGGCTTGCAGAACTTTCCATATTAGCAAATTCTTATTGAAATTTAATGTGATATATGTGTAGGTCAGGATTCATTCCTTTTTCATGAGACATTTATTAAAACCACAATTTTTAAAAAAAAAAGTACAAAGAATAATCAGATTCTCACTCAACCTCCAGCAAAATGAAGAGATGATGTGTGCACTCAGGAAGACTTAGATTTCTTGCTAAATCACCTGGCTTCCCTTCCTGGCAAAATATTTTTCTAGAAGGTTTATATCCTGTCCCCAAAGCAATGCAACCAAGCCAAAGGAGAACTGAGACACTGGAATTCAAAGATGTTCGACTCTTAACGCCCAGTGCTGAGTCTGTATGGTGTCCTGACACCATGCTAAGTGATATACATGAATTATCTCACATGACATAGCTGATATTATTATGTCTATTTTACACGTGGGAAAGCTACAGTCTAGAAAGATGACAACATTGATAAAATACACAGCAAGGATTTGAGTGAGGTCACACTGAATTGACGTCTTAATTGTCATCTTCAGCTTTGCTAGCCAGAAATGATTCTTTGAGACAGAATGGCCAGGCGCCTAATGGCCTGCTGAACCTGTAATCCTTCTCTTTCTCTTAAGTTCTAGGCTGAAATATGTTAACCAGTAGAGTATAATGTGTTCATATTCCCACTTGAAAACTTTCCACCCAGAATGGCTTCATGAATTCATACAAACATATAGATTTAAATAACCCTGTCTTTAGAAAAAACGACCTGTAGATGAACACATGGCATGAGTCTTAACATGGGAGTTAATATAATTGACGATTTCTTGCAATGTTTACAATCCTGGTAAATGTTTCTCATTTTTTAAGAGATATAATACACTGGTGCTCAAAAACTGCTGTATGAAGCCCATTTTAAACTGAGCATTGCCCTTTTCATGGTGCCCCTCTTCTAAAATACAGATATTGTGAGTACTGTAACACAGTTGTGGATAAGTAGATATAAACAGTTTTATTATACTCTTCAGTTTCTATGAGCCAGGAAATCCGTGCAGGATGCACAATGAATCTCATACCAGAACAAAAATATCCAATATGTGGGTAAAATTTGTCTCAGAGCAGGGAATGAGAATCCATACTGACCATCGTACACGGGGTGATGATGCTTCCGTTTCACAATACAGACAACGGTTTCTACGTTCTAACACTGAAATGATACTCAATGCAATTTTGATATTCAAATGAATTTCAAAAGTTATTTGTGGGATTTAGATATTTGCATAAACAGTGTTCTTAGATCTATTCCTGATGGCTCTTTTCTTTGTAATAGAACATGCAAGGGTATTAGTTAAGCTTATTTGAGGAACACAAGGACAGAGCTACTTCTAGAGATGTGGAGATCTACTTTCCCATATCTCTTCCACTTAATACAGTGGAAAGAATTGACATCATATGTAAATATATTTACACATATAAAATATAAAATTGCACATGCACAGAATATATATATATATATATACACAAACACACACACATAGTCTAAAACGTAGAGGAATGGAGGCAGAAATTGGGGTTCAAGACAGCATAAATTCTGGATTTCCTTTTTGATTTGTATATCCCAAAATTAAAGCTAAAAAAAAAAAAAAAGAGTGATCTGCATACGAATGCTAATGTGTGGAAAGAACAATGTTTGCTGTCTCTAGCCAAAAGACCAAGGACTGTAGCCTAGATAGAAACATTCCTTTCATGCAATGTTTGGTGTATTCCAGTTCATGGTAGAGCCTCCCTAGTTCCTCCCTCATGATGGTATCAGAGAGGGCTATCTAGGTACTCCCATTCCCAATGAGCATAATGAGCCCCTAAGCCCACACAGATGGATCCACAGTGACTTCATTAGAAGCAATGCTGACACTTCCTTTAACTCACTGAGAAGTCCCAAGACCGTTGGCAGGCACCAGAGGATGCCCGTGGAGAGTCAAGTCTTTCACCACTCTCCACAACTGGCAAGGCTAGCACTACAGTGTCCCTAGAGAACTCATGAGGAGCACCAGGCCCTATTGCCACCTGGCAATAGAAAGAAGTCTGTCAACACATGGTGACTACAAAATATGAAATTTTACTTCCACCTGATAACATAAAGTGTGAGTGTCCCAATGGAACAGTATCAAAAATGAGAGGAAAGATATAAGAGTCAGTGTATTGCAGCAATTCTGTAAAGGACCCAGTTTTGACAGAAAGTTCTTCATTATACCAGCAAGTAAGGAGATTGCATGTGAAATAAAAGATACAATTTCTAGATCCTTTCCAAAGAAGAGACATCTATGAGCAAGCAGCAGGGTAGAAAGTGGTGAGAGTCATCCAAGGTGAACAAACAGGAGACAGAAATCCTGGACAACAGAAGACCTCAGCAGCTTCGGGGACTAAAACCCAGTCTCACATCCACAGTAATGGAATTGTGCAGGGATGGGAGCAAGCAGGTGTTTCTGAAGAAGCACGTGAAGTAATTATGGCTGAAAAAAAATTCTCAAATTTGACAAGAGCCACGAGGTAAAGATTTGGGGAGTTTTATCAAGCTTTAAGCAGAGTAAAGCCACAGAAATTTATTATAAGACACACCACAAGCAAACTTTCAAAAACTAAAATCTAAAAGGCTGAAAGAAAATTCTCACTTTCAATGAGAAAAGCAATTCAAACCTTGTGGATTCTTTTTTTTTTTTCCAGAAATCAGAAAGAACAGAGAAAAAGCACAAGGTGAAAACATTTTTTGAAGGAAATAACCATCAATTCAGAATTGTACAGTGTTGGGTTAACTTTTCCTGTTGAGATGGAAACATTGTTCACATGAAATTAGCACCAGTGGTAGAACAAAGTGCAATTTTACCAAACTCAAACTGGGTGAGACTGCTATATTTATTGGACCTCCTTTTCTTTTCTTTTAGTTGAGCAATTTATTCATCAATTTATTTATTTTATGGGTTTTATTTTATTTATTTTACTTTTTACTGTCTGTTGAACTCAGATCAGCAAGTATGTGGTGCATGTGTTTTTACCATCTCTTGGGCTCTTACTAGAGCTTCTTACAGAGCACAGTGAGAGAATACTTATGTCAGTACGAAAGCACAACTCTAGCCTCAAAGGGGACCAGAGAAAATGTTCTTCTGAAGCCAAACATGAATAACCATGGCCCATGAACACAGAATCCACTCATCCCTAATCCCATGTTCCGATGTGGTAACAGTTGCATGAACTATTTATACTAACCGAATGAGGGAATCCGTAGGTCATAGAACATTTCAAATGCTTTAGATGAAACATGGGGTATGTGGATCATACCAAAGTGTAGATCTCTTAACTAAAGGCCTCAGGTGCTCTCTGATGACATCCTTAGTCTTTTCATTGTGGAGGTTAGTGTTACACTCCAAAGATTTCATCTTAGTCACAAAGATGTTAGGACAGACACAGAGGTGGACAAGGAATGGTTATTAAGGGAACTAAAGGTAGCCCAAAATAAACTTAAACTAGACTTAGAACAATCCAAGATAACCAAAATTAGACCTTCCAATCTTACTGCTATTGCTGAAGTTCTAATCAGTCAATCAGCCTTCTGGGAAGTATCTTAGTGAGGTTTCCATTGCTGTGAAGAGACTCCATGACCAAGAAAACGTGTATAAAGGACAACATTTAATTGTGGCTGGCTTACAGGGTCAGAGGTTCAGTCCATTATCATTAAGGTGGGAAGCATGGTAGCGTCCAGGCAGATGTGTGCCTGGAGGAGCCGAAAGTTCTACATTTTGATCCAAAGGCAAACAGAAGACTGGCTCCTAGGCAGCTAGGATGAGGGTTGCAGAGCCCACCTGCACAGTCACACACTTCCTCCAACAAGACCATATGTCCTAATAGTGCCACGCCCTGGGCCAAGCATATTCAAACCACCACAGGAGGTTTCAGTATAAGGTGACATCTTTTCAAGCATAACTATTCTACTGATGTCATCATTTTGTTAGTTTGTGTTAGATCACAGATCTGCATACCCTACCCCATTTAAATTTTTTTTGGGAAATTAAAATATAATTACATCATTTTCCATCCCTTTCCTCTTTAAGACATATGCCACTCCTGTGGTCAGCTCCCATGGCCTAAAGAAATCCAGGTCATCACTCTGTGCAGCAGGTTCCCTGAGGCAGAGTTAAAATGTTATGGTGTGTTGGTTCCTAAGTTATGGTCCTATACAATGCCTGGCTCTACCGGGCTCCTTTTCACATAGGCTACGTAATACTGAGCTAACTGGGGTAGTGTAGAACTTCCCTCAACCTTCTGAAAGGATCTCAATGTCAAACGTTTTCCTTTGTTTGGGGGATTTCCCTAAGGGTTCTCCTCCGGTTCTCTACCAGCCATCCTCTCCAGAGTGACCACTTTCCTTTAACTTCAATCTATCTCTTTCAAGGAAGCCACTTTCTGAGGTTTAAGGGAAAAATTACAAAGGAATCCATGTCTAATGTAATGTTAATGGAGTTCCTGGTACTCCCTAGTAGATAGAGAGTCAAGAGGTCATCACCTGATAATCTACCCATTGTTCTCTGCCCTCTCCCTCCGATATAGACAAGTGTTAGAATACAAATGAAGCCAAGGGTTAATTGAAATGGGGACTCCATGATACAGTTTCCATGAGGTAGTTATCCACAATGGGATAAAGGTTTGAAATGGTGCAGCTGGTTGGACATCAGTGTGAACAAAAGCTCTTTTAGGTGAGGAACTGTACCTTACAGTGAACCTTCTGCAATGTTAATTGTTTAGAACTTCAGCGATGGTGGACAGGTGGGGATGTTATAAGTCTGGGACATAATCACAATTTATCTCTTTAGCCCCCTTCAGAGCCATCCCTTCCCCACCACTGTGATGATCTAATATTCCAAATAACATACAATCATACCACTAGCTTCCTCCAACCAAAGGGCTAGCTGAGAGTTTTCCTCCTTGTTATAACCTGACAGCCTGATGTTCCCACTAATGTATTTGAAATGGGTCTTCATTTATGACTTTCTACATTCTGTTACTCTAAAAACCTTCATGAGCCTATCTATTACCATATTGGAACATAGAATTTGGGATTACCTGAATGTATGCTCCTGGATGGTGATTTATATGTTGCTTTAGAATAAAGTCTTTTTTATTCTATTTGAGGTAAGGGCTGTGTTTATGTATCCACATATTCATATATACAGAATTCCTAGGATTCTAAAAAGGGGATTGTTATGTTATAAAAATAGATAACAATATAAACATTGAAACAAACTGCAATTCTAAAAGTGAGTCAAGTAACCTACAGAAAGTCAGGGGAAAGGAAACAAGAAAGAACAAATAATAGAGAGAGCGAACAGAAAACAGAAAATGGCATAATTAGATTCTAACATATCAATAATTATAATAAATAAAAACCACTAGTTAAAACAGAAAAGAAACTGAATTTAATTTCTTTTGAATTTCTAACACTAAAAAAAAAAAATCAAGATCCAAACCAAGATTTTTTTGTGCTGGAAAATTCTATAAATTAAGTGCCAATTCTACAACTCCATTCCAGAAACCATGACCCGCCTCAGCAGCCCCCTTCTATAATAGACAACAGGCTCGGCTGTGATGATCTCTATGATCAGGCAAAGCAGAACACCTAAAAAGATGGTGGCTGTTTGACTTGGAGGCTAGTCAGCAAATCCATTAAACTCAGATGCATATCTGTTGGGAGAAGAGGGATGCAGTAGAAGATGAGTGTCTGCCACGAGTCTTGGAACAGAGGATGCAGCTTAGACTACTCTGCTATTGTTGACAGAGAGTTTTAACCTGAAGTCTTATCTGTGTTGTCTCTGACAGTATGGGAGTTACAGAGTCTAGACTTTTCAAAATAACACTTGTAGTTGTTTTACTCAAGTCCTAGGGTTTAAAAGCTGCTAATTTCCCAGGCTGTGTTTC
This sequence comes from Mus minutoides, assembly GCA_902729485.2. Taxonomy (NCBI): domain Eukaryota; kingdom Metazoa; phylum Chordata; class Mammalia; order Rodentia; family Muridae; genus Mus; species Mus minutoides. Next base: position 589,003 of record LR749849.1, read on the forward strand.
TGGCTGTGCCTTTGTAAATGGCTGGGCTATCCAGCCTGCTATTTAGCTGATGTACCACAATTACCATTTGCTGACCTCCCCACACACTTGATGCAGTTCATTGTGCAAGAATATTCTCTCTTTGTTTGAGTTGCAAGGATTAAAAGCATTATAGCTTAATCCCTTTGATGCGTCCAGCCCATTCTTAAATTGAATGTCTATCTATTAAATCTCCTACTGGGAACCAATTCACTAACACTGTAGCAACAGAACAGGAAATCCTGATTAATTACAGAACTTCTGCTTCCATAAATCTCTAAAATATCTAATAACAAAAGGCACTTACACAAATCTACAAGGTTAATAAATGTTTCATGTATTTGAAATAAAAAACTTCAAAGCTTTTGAACAGAAATAGAGAGGGAGGAAGATAAGGACTATAGATTAAGGGAACTGGTGTTTAAGAATTCATATGTATTAAAGGCTCAAATCACAGCAATTTTCCAGCTAACTCAAAACTAATTCATATTAGAAAATCAACACACACTTGGTTGCCTATGCTTCTTGAAATGGAGAACATGATTTTATAAATTTAATTATGCATTCAAGTCAAAAACTTCAGTGCTGCGAACAGATTTTACAGCTACAACTTACAGAGCAGAATATAATAAACTGTCACAGAGGGAGGCTGTCTGCACATCACATCTGCTTTCAGTAGGTGAGGTACACTGATCATTCTCTGTATGGTAGTCATGGAGATGAGAGAGGGCTTCCCCTTTGCTGTCCTTGGTTACCAGTGCCCATCAGGAGACACACATCAGACAGATCTAATGCAGACAAATGAATGCCATCTTTCTTTTTATGTTTTTCAAATAATGTCCTGGATCAGAGCAAGGGGAACTGCAAATATCTCAGTCTTGTACACATCAGGAATTGTGTGTGCCTCCTGAATAGTAAAACAACAAGCAGTGACATTAGAATCACAGGAAAGCCATGAGATGGAATGAGTGGTTCTAAATCTGAAACCCAGAATTTGTTTACATGTAAAACTCATAACCTAGTTGTATTGTTTGTTTGTTTTTTTCTCACTGTAATCTTGTTATTGCTTGACTGAAATTTGATTTCAAACAAGGATCAGTTTTGCTTACGATGACTTTTTGTTGAATGGGCTTTTTTTTTTTTCTTACACTCTGAGAGAGGTTTGGTTTCCTGGTTTGTTTTATAGTCCTAGCTAAAGCAAAGCAGCAAAGTGAGTTCCAGGACAGCCAGAGCTATACAGTGAAACCCTGTCTCGAAAAACCAAAAAAAAAAAAAAAAAAAAAAAAAAAAAAAAAAAAAAAAAAAAAAAAAAAAAGATAAACTATTTGTAAAAGATGGGTCTTGTCTAAAGGAATGTTTCTTCCAAGAAAACAAAATTAAATTCCTGAATATAGCCACAAAAAAGCCTGTCTTCCAAGCACATTAAGTAACCAGGATCATCACTGTGTGCCTTCTGAGCTTCACAGGTAAACATTAATATGCCCTCCTTCCCTTACCTGGTTGCCATCAACTCTCTCTTCCATGGTAACTAACTAAATAACTCCAATTATTCCCAGATAAGTAACTGTATCATCTCTGTTTATCACTTGTTTTTATCTTTACATTTCCTGTATTTAAATAATTAGCGTTAGGAAGAAAGAAACCACAGCAGACAAACAGAAAGAACAGCTGCCAAACATTGAAGGTTCGTTTATTGACAGATGCTGTAACAAGGCTTCTCTTCTGCTGCTTCACCTCTTCTTTTCAACTGGCTTGTTCCATCAGTATCAACACTATCCCAATTTTACAGATAAGAGGACAGAGGACAGAGCTGCAGAATACCGAAGCAGGCGAGTCCACAACTTCAAAGTCCATGCTTTTAATCAAATATCTATACTTACCGTGATACTAATGGCTCAGTGGTTTGAGGTTTGTTTGATAGAGTGGAGGGGAAGATACTGGAAGTAGATAATGATTAACATGGAATAACCATGTGCAAAAATAGAGCTTAGCAACTCAACAAGGCTGTGAACAATGGTTGGGGAAAAGTCTAGGGAGTGGGTGAAGTGCCATGTAGCAATCAGGATAGACAGTGACAGCATCCAGGCTACTCCTCTGCCACAATTCCTGCCTCTTTCTTTCTTCTCCACTCCTCTGGCTCCTACACAAGTTCCAACGAAGAACATGTAACATGAAACTAAGAGAAAAGAGAATTATACAGATATTTTTATATTCGAAGCAGATATGATTTTTTTTCTCCACCTCTCACCCCAACCTTAAGTGTCTAGATTCTATTCAAGTTAAGAAAATTTAAAAAAAAAAAAAAAAAAAAAAAAAAAAAAAAAAAAAAAGCAAACTTCAGGGAAAAGAAGAAAACAATGGACGCTTTCCCTCTTAGTGTAACTGCAGGTACACATTCCATTCTAGGAGGTGTATCCTTCTAACCTGTGTCCCATTGTTCATATGCATCCCTAAGCAGCTTGAATGAATCCCCATATATTTGTAAATCACATTGTAATTATCAGAAGTTTGGATTTACCTATGTCTTAAGTCAAGGGGGTACGTGTGCTGTGTGGTGAGGTTTTCTCTCTGAAGGAAGAGGCAGAGTAAACCAGAGCAAGAGAGACCCAGAGAAGACCACTTCTGACCATCTTGACTCTTAATCTGTGGGACTTCAGATTTTTTTTTCCTTGTGCCTTCATCGGACATTTCCTAATCTCACTTTATGAAAAGGAATCCTTATATCAGTTTGGCTAAGCCATGCTAATGAGATATTTGCACAAACCTGATTCTGGAAAGGCAATGTTTTGAATAACAGTGAGACTTTAATCAAGGACTATTTCAGCAATGCAGACTACCTTCCATTTGAGCTTAATCTATTCAGTTGAGGTATCAACAACAAAAAAAAAAGAACTCTTTTTTTTTAAGATTTATTTATTTATTATATGTAAGTACACTGTAGCTGTCTTCAGACACTCCAGAAGAGGGCATCAGATTTTGTTATGGATGGTTGTAAATCACCATGTGGTTGCTGGGATTTGAACTCGGGACCTTTGGAAGAGCAGTCGGCACTCTTAACCACTGAGCCATCTCGCCAGCCCCCCAAAAAACTCTTGAGGATGAAAAGGGTCTTCTTTCAGGGTGTCTTTCCAGGGTGCAACTCTTCCCTGGGTCTCTAGTGTGCCAGACCCATCTTGTAGATTTTGGATCTGTCATTGTCCACAATCACATGGTACAATCTTTATAATAATCCCCCTGTGTTTCTGTTTGTCTGTCTCTTTCCTTCTGTGCCTAGGAAGGAGATGGTGGCAGCTGTAAGTGTTCAGATCGCTTGAAGGTAGTTTGCTTTAAATAACATGTCTTTGATGCCACAGTTCTGAATTCTGGTCCTGCCATCTATAGGCAGTGTGAATTAAGAAACATGACTTGTCCTAACTTCAGTTGCCTTTGTTTGTTTAACTTTGCAAGTTGAGGCTTGGAGATAGTTTTTGAAAGATATGAACATTTAATATTGTCAAAGACAGAAGCTCTTGTCCATTGTCATAGTCTCCAGCTGTATAACATTAGGCACAATGCCTTGTGTTTGGAAGGTATTTAGTCATGTTTGTTGAGTGACTCAAAAAAAAAAAACCCACAAACTATTTTTGTATTTTGTATACAAAAATGTAATAAATGTTGTTGTAAGACTTAAAAATACAAAATCAAATAATTCAAATATAATCACCTTTTAACCCTAAATGTTTAATATTTCCATTATTTCTATTCTATTATTTTTGTTCTAACCTGATATTTGTGTATACATGTGTGTATAAACATATATATTTTTAGTTAAACAACTGCAATAAATGAATAGAAGTGCAAATACTTTAGTCAAAGCATGCAACTTATGTCAAGTTTGTATAATCACTGCTTTGATTTTCCCAAAGGAAACCAAGATTCTTGTCTCTACACTTTTAAGAAGTAAAAACCATAGCACTTATACCTTGATATCAAAATTCTTTTTTTCTCTCCATTTTTGTTTTTTTCACTTCCCCTGATTTCTCCATTGCCCACATCTGTTTTATTTTGTTTTGTTTTGTTTGTTTTGTTTTTAAAGATCAATGAATGACTCATCCAATGGGGAAGGAGCTGTAGATGATAGGTTACATCATCTTAAGCAACGATTTAAATGAATTGGAAAATGAAAAGACTACATAATAACATCAGTAACACGAATGCTCTGCTGCTTCCAGAAGGACCCTTTATAGCAAGCGATTCCAAGAAGCATCAATTCAGTATTTATATATTCATACACATGGCTTCATCTGAAACCTTGGTGGCCATTTAGTACGTAGTATTTGAACTTCCATAATTGTTTTCAGATAAATGATTCAGCAGATTATGATAGCATTTCACCAGAGAATCACAATTAATAGCTAGAAGAATGTACCAAAACTAAACTTGATGTAGCAGTAGAAAGAAAAAGTCTAGCCAAATCAGGAGCCCATAGAACAGTGGTTCTCAACCTTCCTAATGCTACAAATCCTTTAATAAAGTTCTTTTTTTATTGTGGTGAACCCCGACCATAAATATATAAATGAGACAGAGTTATCTCATTGCTACTTTATAACTCTAATTTCACTACTGTTATGAATTGTAATGTAAATATGTGATATGCAGGATATATGATATTCGACCCCTAGGTTAAGAACCAGTGCTGTTGAATGTGAGAGAGGAGAAGAAAGATGTGCAGGAAGAAAGCAAGAAAAACAGAAAGATGGAAATGTGGCTGGGTGATTGGATTTAAGTCAGATGAGCGCAAAATCCTAAAGTCAAACCTCAACTATGATCTGGAAGATTGAGGAGCTGGAATCGAATTGTGCGTTACTCAAGGGAATCATGTAACCAGGGTTCTCAGCCAGGTGATGTCCTAGATGTTAGGGTTGAGCCACGGAACAAAAGAGAAATCTGTGACCTCTTGGACACTATAATCCACTAAGGGAAGATACAGCAGGCAATTAATGTAACCAATCAATTAATTATATAGGTATAAAATAATTCAGGTTCAAGTGAAGAAAATTGTGTCAGAGCAGATGCTTCAGTTACGTTATTCAGTTATGCTGAGGTGTGACTATAAGCAAAACCTACTTAAATATCAACAATCCAACAGAAACAAGATGAAGCAAAGCAGCAAAAAGAAGCATTTTTTTTGTAGCAAGTCACAAAAAGAAGTGTATTGAAACTATGCAAAAAGAACTGGGACCATTTTTCATCTGACTTAAATAAAAAACAGGAAAGTAGTGGTAATGTTTCAGAAAATTGCTTGCCCGTATGTTTCTTTACTGAACACTAACTGATACTAAGACCATAAAGATATATAAATTCCACTTGGGGAGAAAAGTCACAAAGTCCTTTCAAAACAACTTCCTTTCATCACTGCCCATGTGACTGGTACTATTATCCCTATTTTACAGGTGAGAACATTCAAGTCCAAAGAATATTTATGATTGAACACAGTGAGTCAGCTCTGGGAATTACAGAAAAACACACGTGCTAGGCGGTGTACAGAATGACGTCATCAACTGTGGGTTTGGCTATGGAAGAAGTTAAATTCTCTCAGTGACTTTTGTGAACTTGGCTTTCCTTATGATTATCCCTCTTCCTGTCTATCTTTCCCCCAAAGACTTGGTTACTGAGTAAATTCCTGTGAGAGCCCAGAGTGAGTGCAGAGGCTTTGGAAACACCCCACAGTATGTATAATGTTCCAGGCTGAAACTTCCTCGTGAAGGGATCCAGGAAAAGAGCACATGTTGCCAAAGGGTGAGTGCTATTTTACTTCCTAAGGTCTTTACCCTAAGTCCCTGGTGCCATTTCCCTTTCTAGATTCATGTGTCTCTACTGACCTATGGTTGGGTTCAACCAATGAACTCCCTGACTATACAAGTGCCAGAGACATCAGTAACCTCACAAAGCAGGCAAAGATGGGTCTTTTAATTTTGGTATTAAAGATAAACTTTGGAAATTTTCATCAAAGAAGGACAAAGTCCTTTGGGTTGTCTTATGACATACTTTGAAAGTTGTAGCCAAGAGAATACAGCAAAGTATTTACTTTATATCATTTAACTGTTTTTGAAAATTTTCCATGTTCCTTCAGATTAAACTCAAGCAGGAGCATGTGTTAATCAAGTCTTAAATATTAATGTAGCCAAAGTGCCAAACTGGTTTCCTTGAAACCTTCATTTATGTTACCCAGCTAATTTTCCGTGTAAGAGATAATGAAAAGTATGTAGACTTGTTAACTCATTTTGCCTCTGAGACTTAAGTTCACATACATGCACACACACACACCAGCCAAATTTTCTATGGACAAAATCCTCTAAATATTCAAAAAAAATCTTTCCTGTAGACTCCTTAATTTTTTCAGTAGTCACTCCACTAATGATAGCTACCCTTCTCTTGACTGATGTTAAAATTAAAACTAAAACAAGCAAAAACCAAGAATTTAAGGGCAGATGTGGGGGTGGAGGGGACCACCTTGCCTCTATCCTGAATCCTAAAAGCTTATCCATACCTCCATAGCCTGACTAGAGAAGACCACGTTCCCTTGGGTTGAGACCAATTTTGTTGAGTGCTTCCCTATGCCTTAGGGTGGGAAGTTTCCCAGGAAGATGCCAAAACATAAGGCTGACCTGAGTGCTAGGTCATCTGTCCCCTGTGGTGGCCATGGAGAGCATGACTGCCACATTTCTCAGTTGGATGGCAGTGAGGTGCCCTACATACCAGTCTTCACATGAGCTCTGCAAGGTCACTGGAGAGAAACTTTAGCTGGTGAGACTGCTGGAACTATGTCTGTCCAGGAAACTGGTAACAAGGTGACATCAGCTGAACTCCACAAGTCTTGAGGGCTCCCATTTGGCTTCCAGAAACACTTTCAAGGTGTTAATTCTGATTTACGATGCCGTCTGTGTTTTGGATGCTGCTTACCTTAGAAACCAGCCTTAAAAGTTATAGCTGAAGAGTTCCCGAATTTACACTTCAGACACCCAGAAGCAACACCCTCCTCGAAGAGCCAAGGTAACTGGATTTAAATGCTTCCTTAATCTGTCTGAATTCTACTTTGTAAATTAAAACTTTTTTTTCCTTCCTGGCTCCCCAAACTGAACAGAAGAAAATGCAAGTGTGTAAGGGAACCCTGTTTTAAAAACTCAGCACTAGCACTTAAAATCCTTAGGCGCTAAGACAGTTAAAAGTCCAATTTTAAAAAGTATTGCTGTGATATCTACCATGTGTTGTGTAAGACTCCTGTTTACTGCCCGTACTGGTGCGTAGTTAAATGTATTAGCTCATATAGTCAAGTCATTTCCATTTTACTGACATGCTCCCACAAGCTCCAACACTCGAATAAACTACATCTATAAGGGCATTGTGTCTCAAATCTGCCTGCTAGTCAACCCAGGTTTTAAAAAATAATTTGGCTGATTTTGTTCCTAACTTCTTTGTGACACTGACTTAACTCAAAAGCATCTTTTGTCTTCCTACTGCATCCTAATAATTCATTCTTTTTTTTTTTGAGTTGTTCCCCATAAAAGAGGGTCTTTTAATATTCATTTGTTTGTTTTGAGACAAGGTTTCACAGGATAGCCTCTATGAAGGAGACAGACATTCTGAGGGAAGGACCTTGGTGATAAGAGGCCAGTGGAATGAATATTTTTAACTAACTAATCAACTAACGAACTAACTAACTAACTAACTAACTAATTTTTAAGATAGTGTTTCTCTGTGTAGCCCTGGCTGTCCTGGAACTCACCCTGTAGACCAGGCTGGCCTTGAACTTGGAGATCTATCTGCTTTTGTCTCCTGAGTGCTGGGATTAAAGGCATGTGCCACCACTGCCCAGCTAGTGGGATGAATCTTTTTTTTTAATCAGATATTTTCTTCATTTACATTTCAAATGCTCTCCCCAAAGCTCCCTATACCCTCCCCCACCCCCCGATAATTCATTCTTTACTTCAATTTTTTTCTTTCAAAACCTACTGCAACTGTCTTCTGCTCCCTGGAACTGCTCTGTGCTCCTCCTTTAAGTTTTCTAGAATGTTCTACAAGATCCCTTTCACTTGCAAATCATTTGCCTAATGCTTTTTTCTCCTTCACCAAAAGGAAAGCAAACGCTGAGTGGTTAAGCAGCTTAATCAAGATCCACTGAACCAAAGAATTGAGCAAGTGAGATCAAGGGGCCTAGACCTCCTTGTGTGCACCCCTCTACCATTCAGTTACCCTGCATCTACCTTGCAATACATGCCAACCTCAGGAGATAAACTAACATGCCATTCCTGTCCAAACACATAGCTGGAACACATGAGGAAACCATATAAAAAAGCAAGAAACCAAGAGCGAAAGCTAGTTTCAGATTAAGTCCAAGAAAAAGTACGTGACTACTTGATATTAGGCATTTCCTGACAGCCTCAGACGATTCTGCCTACCTATCAAAGACAGTAAACTCTGAGCTCAAGCACCAGGGAGAGTAGCTGTTCATTTGCTCCCTTTCATGAGCTCCTCAGTTAGAGGCACCAGCACAAAGAGCAAAGATTGTCAGCAAAGCCTAACCACTCAATTACCCAAGTAACCGTCACTCCCATGCAGGCCTCCTTGTCTCGAGAATAAAGGAAGTGGCACACCAATAGGATCGTAATCTCTAAGCTGTCATCACTAAGAGGGTCAATGTGTCCTAACACCAACACACTGGGCAGCGAGACAGACACTGAAAGACTCATCTATTAAGGTCTGTGCCTTCATCTTTCTGTGAAATGACTCACACTTATCACATTGGGCATGCATTCAGATGGAGGAGATGGGGATCTAGAGAAAGAAAGAAAAGAAGAAAGAAGAAACTTTAAGTAAACAGGACAAAGGGAGGTCTACTTTATTAGACTATTTTACATTATAGTCATAGTCTTGACCCACAGGACTGTGTGAGTCTGTTACACAAACATATACCACACACACACACACACACACACACACACACACACACACACACACACACACACGTAGCAGGTGGCAAGAGAGCTGATGCAGCCTCACAGCTGGCCTCTCTGGGGCTCACACAGTGCAGCATATGGAGGAGGCTCAGCAGCCCACACTGAAAGTTGATCATTAGAATGTGCAGAAACAAAGCTCGTGTAAACTAAAGTACCATTCTACATTAGCCAGTCTGAGTGCCAAGTGTGGCTCAAACAGCTTCTTGTCTGCTCATTCTAAGCTCTGGGGCATGTAGGTACTGGCATAGGTGAGTAACTTCTCAGCTTTGAGAAAACCATTGAACTGTTATACTACATAAACTCTTAACGCCCCAATATCATTCTAGACATGTCTTTGCTTCTTATCTGGCCTCTACTGTAAAAAGCCAGGGAACCTGCTCTGCTGGAATCCCTGATGAAGCTAACCAGAAAAACCCATGACCAAGAGTATTGAAATTAACTACACTCTCCTCATGAATGAGAAACTAACTTGTGCATGATAAGCTTAAAATTAAGTTCCAAGTAATCCTAAAATCAGTCACCAAAATATGGGGGGGAGGGAGTAGTGAAAAAAATCATCTTTTAAACAGTTAGTCCTGCAGAATTTTTTCTAACAAAATATTCCATAACAAAGGGTTTTGGAAACATGAGTGTAGAATGTAAGTGTGAAGCTTAATGAAATATTTGAGCAAAGCAGTTTGACTCTGTTCATAATGTTGAAGGAAATTACTTCCTTTACACTTTAATGGTATTCATAGGTGTACTAGCTACTTTGTAAAATGTTATTGGACAATATGCTTTATGATTATGATGCCAGATGACCATCTTAAACCCATACAGACTTCGTTCAGTTTTTTTTTCAGTTCCAGGAAATTTTCAAAAAAAATACAATAGCTTTCCTTTTGTACTGCTTAGGAGAAATGAGTGAAGACCAGACAATTTTGGCTTATCCAGATGAATTTTTTTTTCTTTTCCAGAAGTAGTATTTAAAGTTTCACAAAGTAGATGGATACTCCAAAATTCTAAGAGTTTATCAAGTCAATAGAGTTTATCAAGTTTATCAACTCGGGCATTGTCGATATGCACCATGAAGAAGAGAGAGGGAAGTGGCCTTTCTGGCATGTTTTAACCTCATTTATTAACTTTATTAAATGAAACTCAAAGTATATTTTGAAGAAGCAGGAGACTGATAATGTCCTTATGTATATTCTGATTAAGTGTGGTCATGGTTTAAAAGTTATCTCTAACTTGCTTTATTCATGGGACATCACCTCAGACGTTCAAACCATTTGAGCTCTGTGCATTATTTCTCAGCTGGCCAGACATGAACTCAGAAATCAAAGTGTCATGAGAGCAAAGGAGAATATACCTTTATTCTGTTCAGTGCTAGTTTGCATATGACATAATTTTCTTCCATGGAAAAAGCTCTTTGCAAAGCAGAACTATCATATACCTCTGAAGAGGAAAACACCACATCAAAACAAAATCACACACTGAAAGAAAGCCCAGTGGTCCATCGAACATTCAGGGTAAGACTTTAGATATATGAAAAAAAAAAAAAAAGCTGCATCTCCTTTCCAAAAATAAAAATAAAAATCTGATAGCTTTTGCCATGGAGGCCACTGTTACAAACCAGCTTAACCAGGAAGTCTCAAAGGAAAGATAAGTCCCTGCACAACTGAGAGTCTTGGAGCTCAGTCATGGGCAATGAAGCAAGCGCGATCGTATTTCCTCGCTTTTGGAACTTCCAGAATTTGAGCCTTGGGGAACTCGGTGTGCTACCTCCCAGTCCCATGTGACTTCGGCTCTCTTCTTTGAGCTAAAGACAGACTACCTCTTCACTGAATCCTTCTCTGAAAACGTGGAGACAAACAGGTTTTAAGACACTTTAGTTTGATGAGAGTCTTCTCGGATGTTAACGAATACATTAAAAGTATTTTGGGGCAAGAAAAGTGCATCTCTGAAGTAGGTTTTGTGATAACAAATCTTCATGGCATTTGCCTTCTGTGGGGTCAGGAGGACCTACCCTCTCACATTCTAAATGAAGAGCATATCCACTACAAGACATCTAAATAGAGAACCAAGATTATGGTGCTCACTGAGCTAAAGCCGTGAGGAAAAACATCCCAACTAAAAAGGCAGTTTACTCTGTAAACAGTAATTTTCAATTGACATTTGACTTTGGATAAGTTGAAACATCTGAGCCTGAATCCCACACCAAATTAAAACACACATATAAATCACTCCCTTGGGGCTGTGGTCCTTTCAGAGATGGAGGACTAGCACAAGCATTCTTTGAAATGACCCATGTAGCCTTATTTAAAACATTTCACTTGTCCGCTGCCACGTTGGAGAAATCCCATACTTCTTTACTGGATGTATATCTTTAATGACCCCACCTCAGCTTCCTGTTTACCTGCAAGTCCCTGCCCTGAATACCTCAGCTTGGATCTATTTCTGTGACACCTTTGCTGATTCCTGGAGTCATTGTTAAATGTCCCCCAGTCTCTCTAAACCAGGAAGTATGTTCCTCATGTAACATTTTAATGATGCATATATAGGTATTATTTCCTTGTCTCAGGACAAGGACTCTGTTCACTTGATTCTTACTGAATACTTAGCACACTGCCTGTATAATAAGCAACCAATGGTCCATTGCTTACTAAATAAATAAATTATGCTCCCATTATTTTTAATTTATTTAGTCATTTGGTTTTTTTTTCAATTTTTCATTAGATATTTTCTTCATTTACATTTCAAATGCTATCCTGAAAGTCCCCTATACCCTCCCCCCAGCCCTGCTCCCCTACCCACCCACTCCAACTTCTTGACCCTGGCGTTCACTTGTACTGGGACATATAAAGTTTGCAAGACCAAGGGGCCTCTCTTCCCAATGATGGCAGACTAGGCCATCTTCTGCTACATATGCATCTAGAGACACGAGCTCTGGGGGTACTGGTTAGTTCATATTGTTGTTCCACCTACAGGGTTGCAGACTCCTTCAGCTCCTTGGGTACTTTCTCTACCTCCTCCATTGGGGGTCCTCTGTTCCATCCAATAGATAACTGTGAGCATCCTTTGCCAGGCACTGGCATAGCCTCGCAAGAGACAGCTATATCAGGGTCCTTTGAGCAAAATCTTGCTGGCATATGCAATAGTGTCTGGGTTTGGTGGCTGATTATGGGATGGATCCCCAGGTGGTGTAGTCTCTGGATGGTCCATCCTTTTGTCTCAGCTCCAAACTTTGTCTCTGTAACTCCTTTCATGGGTATTTTTTCCCTATTCTAAGAAGGAATAAAGTACCCATGTGTTGGTCTTCCTTCTTCTTGATTTTCTTGTGTTTTGCAAATTGTATCTTGGGTATTCTAAGTTTCCGGGCTAATATCCACTTATTAGTGAGTGCATATCAAGTGAGTTCTTTTGTGATTGGGTTACCTCACTAAGGATGATATCCTCCAGATACATCCATTTGCCTAAGAATTTCATAAATTCATTGTTTTTAATAGCTGAGTAGTACTCCATTGCATAAGTGTACCACATTTTCTGTATCCATTCCTCTGTTGAGTGACATCTGGGTTCTTTCCAGCTTCTGGCTATTATAAATAAGGCTGCTATGAACATAGTGGAGCATGTGTCCTTATTACCAGTTGGAACATATTCTGGGTATATGCCAAAAGTAAGGCAAAAGATACTGTCAATAAAACAAAAAGGCCACCAACAGAGTGGGAAAGGATTTTTACCAATCATAAATCTGATAGAGGACTAATATTCAATATATACAAAGTCATTTGTTTCTTATTGTTGCAATTAGTAGCATATATATATATATATATATATATATATATATATATATATATATATGTATATATATTACTAATCCCAACCCTCTGCCCAAATGTTCCTGTCTTCCTGTACCATGACCCCCTTGCCTTTCCTAGTAGTCCTTTCACTACTTTCAGGTGAGATTTAGTTTTTAATTCTGATTTCTACATGTGAAAGCAATCATGTGTTGTTTAACATTTTCCTCTGAGATAAAGCATCCTATACCAGAGGGAAGCTCCTTTAAGGACTAGGCTGTCCATAGAGATGTGAAATACTCTGCCCTATAGGGAAGTTCACTGAACTCATGAAGAAAACAACTCAGAGCCTTAAGGAAATAACCAAAACTGACCAGACTCACTAGACTGCTCCTTCCTCAAGCATCTATAATGAGTAAGGCTTGCTGAGAGATACTCTCAGCCACCTGAGCTCTACTGAATTCTCTTATATAAACCAAACTGCCTAGAAGAGGCTCAGACCAGCCAAACTGCCTAGCAAAGACACTTTCCAATTTGTCGAGCCACCTGCAGGTTATGGAGTTATCCGCAGGTTTCCAATTGTCATGAGCCAACATCTATGTTGCATGGCAGGAGCTTTGGCTATACAGATGTCTTTAACTTCCTTCTGCTCCTGTGAGTAGCCCCCAATCAAACTCATTGTCTCACCAGGATGGATTTCCCTAGTATCCTTAACTGTGTTCTGTGGTCAGTTTCCTATACATTTGTTTACATCTCTCCAGGAACAGTAGCACACTACACCTTGCAATAACTGTGTTCCTATATAACTGAAGATAATAACTGAAGATCCTGGAATAAGCTATACTTAGTCTCTAGATAGATTGCAAAATACTAGATTTGTCAAGGATTGGAAGTAAAGACTGGTAGTTATCTGGGCCTTTCCTAATCTGGTGATATCCACCATAATTGCCTGCCTTGCCTCAAGGCTCTACTTTCTGCAAAAATGAACACTTTCTGTTTATATCAATCTTAGCTACACGTTGGTACTTTACATTGAAGACTGACTTTCCTACGTTTCAGTAGGATTTTTGTTGTTGTTGTTGTTATGTTATTTTGCCAGTCAAAGGGAAGCAAACACTCAGTAAAACAGAAGAAAATGTTTAATCTTGTCATAACTTTTATCTCATAGTGGTAGAAGCTAGGTTGAAACCAGAAACTTCAGGAGGACACATATTACCATGGAGAGAACCCTTGACAGAGTGTACTTAGTTCAATACTGAACCCCACTTGATCCTTCTCCTCCCAGCTGCTCTTATCAATAACAATGTCTTCTTATCACTTACATATTCCCATAGTCTCTTACTCAATCTCTTAATGGTTGATCTTCCCAACTCCAAAGCTCAAGCGTATCGCAAAGTCATTGTGATTTTCTTTACTCTTCTATGACATGTATAATTTAATAGCTCACATATTATATCAAATTTGGCTCATTTGTTCTGATTTAAGAATGTTTCTGGTATTGCCACCCATTAATGATAATTACCAATAAGTCATGTAAAAAGCTTCACTGGTCTGCTTATCCATTCTAGAGATGAATTTCGAAGCTTGATGTAAATCATCTGGAGTCGCGGGCTTTCCTAAACCGAATGATTGATTCAGAGGGAAATCTTCATGGCAATGTTTGTTTTGTTTCCTTGGCAATAGTTTTGTAAGTAACTTAGAATAACACAAAGTCAAACTGGAGGTAAACATCTAAGCTGCTTAACTTGGAAGCTCTGGGCTCTGACGTCAATCCATGCAATACTGAGGGATAAAAGGATAGCATAGCACATGGCTATAAAAACAAATAAGCACACACACACACCTCCTTGGTATGGCTTTCCATTTGAAGTGAAATCAATATAGTCCTTTGCTCTTTAAGACCATATCACAACTGCAGCAGCCCATCTCTGTTCAATATGAGGAAATACATCTGATGCCTTCACTATTTCATGATGAGGGCTGAATCAAGAAAAGGCCTTTTGTAAATTATAGAACATCAAAGCTCTAAGGGTACGAAAGCCAGTTCCTGCTGGCCTTCTGCTGATGCAAACTGATAGCTCTGCACATGGTCAAGCTGTCATTTTGACCTGACATATCTCTGTCCAGGCAAGTTCTATGGTTTGCTAGCTTCCCATACTGGTAAGCACTTTGTGTTCTTTGTACTGTTCATATGAGGCTTGCACTTTCAGCAGAGACTTCCACTCCCCACCTAATCTGCCGAATAGGATTATTTGCTTTCACGGTCTTTACAGTCTACATGCATACATACACACATACACATACATACATACATACATACATACATACATACACATATACATACATACATACATACATACATACATACATACATACATATACATACATGAACCTCAGTAGAGTATTCTTTATATCTCCTATATTCTGGTTATTAAACCTTGTAAGCACCTTTGCTGGCACAGAGTAAACATCTGTGAATGAAAACAGCATCGTCGGTTTCCATGACAATAAAGTATCTACATCTCAAAGCTAACAATGGCTTCTTAAAGCAAACCAACAAACAAATCTATGTATTTTCTAATTTTTTTATCCCAAAATTATTCATTAAATAATCCACTTACTTAATCTTTAAAATGAAGCCTCAAATCTACTCAATTCTCGCCCTTGCTCTCCTTCAGGATATCAGAATACTCTTTATAAACTCACATTCCATTTACACCTTTCAATTAACCATTTCTATGCACATAGCCAGAAAAATTATCTCCTTCCCTTCCTTCCTCCCTCCCTCCC
>LR749849.1:779204-976293 GCA_902729485.2 Mus minutoides
AGATGAAGTGGATTGACATTACTTTTATTGCACATTGGCTTACATGTCTGCTGCTGTGGGTGGAATTGAACTGAAACACTGAGTAAGTTACTTTCAACCAATTTCCCATCAGCCCAAGTCAAGCTGCCAACTATCTCCAGGGGTTCGTTCCCAGAACTTAAGCATTAACGTTCTCGTTTGGTCTACAGACTGAAACACATATTTTAAATTTTTTTCCTTTAATTTTAAACATTCAAAATCAAACCAAACAGCATACTATAAAGAAATAATCAAAATTTCCATGTATACATATAATCTAGGCTCACAGAAATTCTGATTACATAGACTAAAAAGTAATTATAAACAACCACTCTGGTAAACTATTCAGTAATCTTATGCTTGTTTTTAGAAAAACTTAACACCTCAAGAAACTGATTCTGTCACAATTAGGTATTCAAATGTCTGTCCTCTCTTCCTACCTTCCCAGCCCAACAAAAAGAAAATCTATGAATCCAAATCTTCCACAGAAGCTATGATCATAAACTGTCCAGTGACTGTAAAGAGGCCTAAGAAATTAACAGCCCAGTGATAAAGCCCCAACAGAGACACTTCTCCTCAGGCAAACAGAACATTCTGGCCATCAGTGATCAGAAGTAATGATTGAGGCTCCTGCCTTAAGTTCATCAATGCCTTATTTAACATAACATCTTATGTGGCAAGCTCTTCTAAATCACCCCACAGTCTCAAGTGAAAAATTTATGTCTAATGAATTATTCCTAAGCTTCACCTTTCACTCACATTTTTCTTAGGTAATCTAGAAGAAACAATCCAACCAATCTTAGCCTAACATTTTTCCTGACACATTTTCATATGAAAGTTCTAAAATCACAATTCTGATAAATTTCTCATTAGTCATACAAACATTATAAACTACGGGAAGAAATCATATCCATTCTTGCTCTGACTAGGACAATGTGCTAACAAATCTGTAAGAACGCTTGCACATGCGTTTTCTTCATGTGGGTGGAGCAACCACATCTGGGGAGCAGCACCCTCTCCAGGGAGCTAGCAGCCATGCTTGTTCCACATAGGCACTGCCAGAGGCCCCTGTGGTGTCCTTTCAACAACGACAAACTCCTCGGGGTTACCAAATGCCTCATAGAAAACCAGTAAGTCTTGTATTGCATGCTCCTCGACCTGGGAGAAAAGAAAAGATTTGCCTCATTTTTAAGTAGAACAGATTATCAGGATACAGTAGTGGTCTTCTGGTTTCCTTTAGAGCAACTGAAATGTCATACAGACACAACACTGCAGAAATGAATCAGAAACCTTGTTAGAAACCTCTAGCCTGAGCTAGAATAAGCAGACACCTGTTCTCACTTTAATTAGAATCTCTTCTTACAATGTTTATAAGCATGAGTGTGTCTGAGTGTATGACTGTGTCCAATGTCCTTGGAGGCCAGAAGACAATCTCCGAATTCCTAGTACTCAAGATAAAGGTAGTTGTGAGGTAACTTATGTTAGTGTCAAAAAACAAACCCAGGTCCTCTGGAAGAGAATACATGTTCTAAGCTGCTGAGCCATCTGCCAGCCCCTTAATTTGAATCTTAAACTTCAAGGAACAGAAAGTGTAAGAAACGGCATGGATCCATCCCTGCTAGCAGCTTTACCCTGGGAGGTATTTCCTGCCTCTGCACTCTCCTCTACATCTTGCTTTTTGCACTCGCCAGTGTTATGAGGCTTGTCTTTTCTGAGTCTGTATTCTTTTGGATATGTTTGAAATCTTCCACCTCTCAAATAAGGCTACTTTTTCCTAAGTTAAAACAAAGAAGGTTTCTGCTGTCGATAACGTAGGAGCTGAAGTGGAAGCTGAGAAGAACAGGAAACATCATCACACTCTGGCTATTTTTAAAACATCAAAGAATACAAAGCATTGCCAATACTAAAAATAGAAACCTGATCACAATGTGCTAGTTCAAATTAATTATCCCAAGTGTCTTCAATTAATTACTTAAGTTAATGGATGGTTCAGTCTAGTTTTGCATGCATTTAAATTTTAGTCTAGCAGACCCAATCAGCTGCTCTAAGCCATCAATTAAATTAAATAAATAAATATAATTTTCTACAGACCTATGAATAAGCTGGGTGTGGTAATCACACCAATAATATGTAGGGGTGGGGCTGATGCTAAGGTCCGATTCCCCAGTTGGTTCTTGATCTATCAGTAAAAAAGCCATGGGCCAATTACTGGGGGGAAGGAATAGGCAGGACTTCCAGGTCCCCGGAGGAAGATAGCCACAGGAGAGGAGAGACAGAGTTCACCATGCTTCTGAGAGAGAAAAGGTGACCAGCCATGTGAGATCTGTGGCTGTTCCTACAGGCGGGAGGTTGGAGGTGTTTAGCTGGGACTAGATGTAACTGAGCAACTAAAGTTGAGGGCAGGTGGAGAAGTGTGGAGCAAAGATTATGGATAAGGGCCACTCCTACAGGTGGGAGATGAGTAGTGTCCAGCAATTGTGCCAAAAGTTAAGTTGAATTTGAACTCTGTGTGTGTGTGTGTGTGTGTGTGTGTGTGTGTGTGTGTGTGTGTGTGTGTTCATCCAGGGATCTAATATTCTCTGGGCAGGGGCTGGTATTGTGGTCCATTCCCAGAGTTTAGGCAGGGTAGCAAAGCTACATGCAACAATAATACATTTGGAAGGCAGAGGGAGAAAAGAGTGCCATGAGTTAGAAGTCAACTTGGACTACAAAGTTAGACATTGCTTCAAAAACCAAGTAACAAAAAACCTCAAAGACCTAGAGTTGAAATGAAACACAGTTCCCAGAGCGAGCAGAGCAAGTATGTCATTCACCTGAATGAGAGCCAAGGGTTTCTCCCGGCTTCTGATGAGGGCAGCTTCTTGTTGCCGCTCTTCTTCTACAATGGATGCAAATGTGACTGGAGCAACGGCGGGAGAAGCCGCCAGGGAGGAAGACAGCCAGGGGCTGTAAGAATAACAATAATGACTTTCACTCATGTCCTCTAGGTTTTGCATGTAAAATTTCCTATGACATATTACTAGCAATGCTGCCTCCCCTACCCAGGGACTATCACATAATGCGACAGGGAAGCTCTGCAGAGATAAGAGAATGCTGAGGTGAGAACATGGAAAGGGAGAATTATCATTTCACTTAAAGAAGGGTTGCAGGCACACATTTAGAAAAACAGGTATAATAGGTTAACTCTTACTTTAGGAAAGAGAATATTCAAACAATACATTCTAGTGACTTCATCTACACAATTATCCATTTCTTCATATGCATTTGTCTCCATCTGATGCACCAGCTTAGGATTCGAGGCCCACAGGTAATCAATTAAGCTTACTTACTTGGGACTGTCTAGAAGTGGAAAATCAGAAACATGACTGTTTTCTAGCCCTGGAGTTCCATGGGTTGAACATCTGTAAAACAAATTCCCACACATCAGAATTAAGGATTTCATCAATATTAGTAAAACTTCTTACTAACAGATACAGCAGAACCGTGAGCTCCTGACTCAGGAGACAAATTACCGTGTGTAGTCAGGCTTAGCTTAAGAAGTACAATCAAACAAAGAAATCTACAGAGACTTGAACCACATGGGGAAAGTATAAGAAACAGTCAGTCCCTTTCTAATGATGCTCGTGTATCATTATGTATGGCAGTCAGGCATATATGAGAAGTACAGAGGCTTGCATGCATAATCAGCACTCAGATTTTTGTGGGCAACTAACATGCTGTGACAGTGTCCAGATGACAGACAGACCAGAGTACAGGATTCGTTACAAGTTTCTGAACTGGAACCGTAAGTCCCAATAAACCCTTCCTTCTGTAAACTGCCCTGCTTGTGGCACTCTGTTACAGCAATATAAAAGTAACAAACATGGCAAGTTTGTCCTTTCTACACTACAGCCAGCCTCTGGTCTCTAGAACTGGTTTGCAAGACCTTCCCAAAGGACTTCACCAAGAGAAGTTGCATCTGGTCTCCATCCAAGTTAAATCCATCAGAATACTGAATATTTTCATTTCTGTTACCTTTTTGTCTAGATTTAAAGGTTTCAGCGTCCGTGATCGTGGAGTGGGGGGCAGTATGCTCAGCGGTTAGAACAGCCAGCTGAGAGCTCACATCTTCTATCATAAGCAGAAAGCAGAAAGAGGGCACTAGAAATGGCCTACATCTCTCTCAAAGTTTACCTCCAGTGACACACTTCCTCTAGCAAGGACAAACTTCATCAGCCTCCACAAACAACATGCCCACAAGGGGACCAAGTATTCACATGCTGAGTCTATTGGGGACAGCTCATCAACAGCCATACTTCAGATGCTGAAAATTATCCAGGCTTTCTGGGATCCAACTAAAATGTATCAGTACTTTCAACAATACACAAATACTGTAGAACTGATAACTACTTAGTTGTTAGGTAAGTAAAGTTAAGTCCATAGTTACAAATTATTAAAGGGGAATAAAGCATAGGTAAAATCAAAGTACAGCATAGCTATATATAGAAACGCCACAAAGAAACCTGTTATTTTTCACAATTAATATTAGCCAATAAAGGACTGAAAATGGTATGTTATAGACTAACAGAACTAAATTAACAGTCTAAGGAGGTTTCAAACCGAGGGTCTACTGGATCAATGCAAACTAAAGCTTTAAAAATAACCATTCTATTTTAGGAAGGACCGTGATATCGGAGATCAGAAACAAGCCTCAATGAGTTTGTATGACCCTGACATCATGAATGATGACAGGGAAGAAGGACTTCAATATTCCCTGAAACATCAAGCTGGGGACTGCAGAACTTAACACTTGGCTAGCAAGTCCCCCAAAAAACTTTTAAAATGATAAAACACAAAAATAAGTTTTGTAAGATTATAATCCCACAACTCTTTCCACTAATAATCTTTAATGGATACTTATATTAATCATTTCTTTATCCAAACAACAGGGAGTCATCAAAATTTCATCATAAAGTACAGGAAAGCTACTAAATAAAATAGCTAGAAATTGCCGGGTGGTGGTGACACACACCTTTAATCCCAGCACTTGGGAGTCAGAGGCAGGTGGATTTCTGAGTTCGAGGCCAGCCTGATCTACAAAGTGAGTTCCAGGACAGCCAGGTCTATACAGAGCAACCCTGTCTTGAAAAACAAAAACAAAACAAAAGGTTTTGAAAAAAAAAAAAAAAAACAAAAGCTAGAATTTTTTAAGAGTTCTAAACTTTCAAATAATATAAACTTATTAAACTTCAGATTCTAAAAACAAAACCAGACATTCTAATATGTAGTTTGTATACAATTAATCTTCTGAAAAAAAATATACCAAAACATTATATAAAGTATTTTTAAAGAATTTTGTTTAAATTGAGAAGTACTGTCAAATTTTGATGTGAAAAGAACTAAGCTATTTTTGCTTAGACAATATCTTTTAATTTATAAGATTTTATACTAGCTTTATTTTACAATTTTACATAATGTTAAAATTAATATAATCATAATAGCAATTTTTTCCAGAAAGAGCTTTTCATGGTGATTAGAAACACGGATCACATTTCCCAGTCCAGAGCTACAGAGCTATTTAGGTGTAAGGAAAATGAAAAAAAAAAAAAAAAAAAAAAAACCAAAAACAAAAACAAAAACAAACAAAACCAGACAAAGAACAAAGAACCAAAAGAAAGAGCACAAGTCCTCCCGTCCTGCATTCTAGCATCCCCTGACGACCTGCCTTCTCTGCTTGCCCATGCCTTGGGGGCAAAAAAAAAAAAAAATAGTAATAATTTCTTCAGTGACATTTTCTCCAATCAAGACAAAAATGTATGCTGTGTAGACATTCCTCAGCTGAGTCCTGACCCTTGCACTCTAACTCCAAGGGCTACCAGCATTCCTGTCTTCCTGCTTTTTACCCACTACTTCCTGTTTATGCTTCCCTTTCTCCTAGTTTTTCATTTCTTCTTTAAAATTCTTAGTCCACATTTCACACATGTGTGTGACAACAAGGAGGATCAATAGTGACTGTGCTGTTCCACAGTCACACATTACAGCAAGGCGGTCACGGCTGCAGCAGCTGAGGCTGTGTCCAGCACATGACTTCCTTCACACACAGCGAATCTCTCTGGACTGCTCTGACTTGTCATTTCACTCTGGCATTGCCATTTAATGTCTGTATACATATTTCTATTTATTAGCAAGACTTCAAAACCACTATGGGTTGAGCCTGCATATTTTATTTTTCCATATGCCCAACAGAAGCCAATATAATGCTATGCTTCTACCAGGTATACCATAATTTGGTGCATATTTTGTTTGCCTACAGTGTTCTATATGTCCTTTTTAAAAACAAATTTACTTGTGAACTACAGGTTTTCTATGATTAAATAAACATAACCTATGCTTTTTTTTCTATATCCTTTCCAATGAGAGCAATCTATTTAAAAATTAGTTCCCATTCTAACTATCAAGCTACTGAGCATGATCTTTCAACTAAGCCTTCCAAAGTCATAAGACTGCATATTCCTCTCAGTTTAGTCCCAATGTGACAGCACACTCTAGTGACCAACTAGCAAACCTCAGATCCTTAAGATTTTCTTAGTTCCATAACAAATAGCAACTTAATGAAAATTAAAACCCCAATGTATACTGCTAAAATTTAAAATGTAAAATACTATAAAAATAAATTTAATTTTTATGCTTTCAAGTTTGAACATCAGAGATACCCAATAAAATTCACTATATTCAAAATAAGTATTACCTGAAAAGGAGTTACAGTAGTAATTTATTTCTTTATTCAGTCAATCTTCAAATACTCATTAAATGCCCATTTCCAGCCTGTGTATGGCAGCCTGTGTATGGCATGACTGTGTGTGGCATGACTGTGTGTGGCATGCCTGTGTGTGGCATGCCTGTGTGTGGCATGCCTGTGTGTGGCAGCCTGTGTGTGGCATGCCTGTGTGTGGCATGCCTGTGTGTGGCAGCCTGTGTGTGGCATGCCTGTGTGTGGCAACCTGTGTGTGGCATGCCTGTGTATGGCAGCCTGTGTGTGGCATGCCTAGCTAAGAGAAACATCATTTTGCTGCAGAAAAGCTGCATTCTCTCATCTGAGATGAAAACAGATGCAGCACATGTATGAGCGCCAGGTGTGGTTCCCAGCCCTGGGGGGAGAGGGACGGGGAGGGGAGGCAGGTGGTTTCTGAATTTGAGACCAGCCTGGTTTACATAGCAAATTCTAGGCCAGGCAGAACTATACAGTAAAATCCTGCTTAAACAAACAAACAAACAAACAAACTAAATCACTAGCGACAACTCTAAGCACGGTAGAGAAACATGGCAGAAATAGGTCGTGACCAGAAACCAACTTAGTAAAGTAAGTATGATGTCTCGAAACTAAGAAACTGCAAAGACCATGAAAAGTTGGAATAAAAGGTTAAAGCAATAGAAAGAACGAAGGTTCTGAACAAAAAGTCCAAAAAAATATAATACATGGATAACTTCCCAAAACAAAGGAAAAGAAGTTGACAAAAGTAAGGCTATGTAGATCTTGAAGGCCATATTAAGAATTCTAGCTTTGGGGGCTGCCGAGATGGCTCAGCAGGTAAGAGCTCTGACTGCTCTTCCAAAGGTCCTGAGTTTGAATCCCAGCAACTATATGGTGGCTCACAACCACCCGTAATGAGATCTGGTGCCCTCTTCTGGTGCATCTGAAGACAGCTACAATGTACTTAGGTATAATAATAAATAAATCTTTGGGCCAGAGCAAGCAGGGACTGAGTAAGCAGGGTTGACTGGAGGAAGCAGGGGTCCTAAAAATTCAATTCCCAACAACCACAGGAAGGTTCACAACCATCTGTACAGCTACAGCGTACTCACATACGTTAAATAAATAAATCTTTTTAAAAATTTTTATTAGATATTTTCATTTACATTTAAAATGCTATCCCAAAAGTCCCCTATACCCTACCCCCCCTCCCTGCTCCCCTACCCACTCACTCCGACTTCTTGGCCCTGGCATTCCCCTGTACTGGGGCATATAAAGTTTGCTAGACCAAGGGGCCTCTCTTCCCACTAATGGCCGACTAGGCCATCTTCTAATACTTATGCAGCTAGAGACACGTGCTCTGGGGGTACTGGTTAATTCATATTGTTGTTCCACCTATAGGGTTGCAGACTCCTTCAGCTCCTTGGGTACTTTCTCTAGATCCTACATTGGGGACCCTGTGTTCCATCCTATAGATGACTGTGAGCATCCACTTCTGCATTTGCCAGGCATTGGCATAGCCTCACAAGAGACAGCTATATCAGGGTCCTTTCAGCAAAATCTTGCTGGTGATGTATCAGGAGGATATCATCCTGAGTGAGGTAACCCAATCACAAAAGAAGTCACTTTATATGCACTCACTGATAAGTGGATATTAGCCCAGAAACTGAGAATACCCAAGATACAACTTCCAAAACACAGGAAAATCAAGAAGAAGGAAGACCAACACGTGGATACTTCATTGCTCCCTAGAATAGGGAATAAAATATCCATGGAAGGAGTTGCAGAGACAAAGTTTGGAGCTAAGACGAAAGGATGGACCAGCCAGAGACTGCCCAACCCAGGGATCCATCCCATAATCAGCCATCAAACACAGACACTACTGCAAAAATAAATAAATCTTAAAAAAAAAAAAAGAATTCTAGCTTTTATTCCAAAGGCATAAGTCCTGTATTTTAAGAGAATACGCGAGTTTGATGCAGTGAAGCAGAGAAGACAGCTAAGCAGAGAGCCACCCTTACAGCTGGAGTAACAGTCCAGAGGGCACGACGGGTGAGAGCCCGGGTTACAAGGCTTAGTGTATATTTAAACATTCAAGAACTGAAACTAGCTTTGTATCCTCATGACAATGTGTTACTGAGAAAAACAAGAGACTAGCAAGCACTGCTTAGGAAGGAATGAAGAGCAGGAAGAACGGGTTGTTTATGGAGTGTTTGTAGTTTGTTTGACTTTGGGTTTATGCGTTAATTATGAAGACAACTGGTCCTACCAAGAGGACCACAAATGAAGGTAATCTATTGTATGTTATCTGATAACATATATAAAAATAGTCTATGGTATATTATCTGATAACAAGACACATGCTCACGATACATAGTATAGAAAGTCTAAAAAGTAAACTGAGAAAATGACCCACACATGCAGTTCTAGTAGAGCAGCCCCATCACAGGGCACATTAATGTTAGCCAGACTGCTTTACTTTAGTAATAGAGCAGAATCCAGAACAAAATCAAGTGGGAACTGACAGCTCTTGTAGGACAGGTCTCACCCTGCAGGGCTTTCAGACTGTGATTAGAATAAACACAGAGGAGAAGTGGGAGATTCATTATTCCACCCAGATACACTACAAAGTCCAGGCTGGCATTCACAATCCTCCCCCAGCCTCTCAGACAATAGGATGGCAGGCCTGAGTCACCACACCTACGAGGACTTCTTAAAAATGGATTTATAGGAAGAAAAAAATAGAAATAGTGCTTGTCATTACATAAAACATTAATCTGGTCACAACTGACACCACCACCCTACCCCCACACACACATACACACACACACACACACACACACACACACACACACACACACACACTATCTCTCTCAACTTTCTGGAAGGGTGTACATGTAAATCCAACCACCTGAAGTTTTTTTCCTATGACTATCCTTCTACCAATCAAGAATGTTCATTTGCAAGTACAATTAAGAAGTCAGGTATGCTAGTACAGGCCTATAATCCCTGTACTTGGGAGGTAAAGGCAGGAAGACCAGGAATTCAATGTCATTTTCAGCTACACACATACTAAGTTTAAGGCCAGACAACTTGGACTATAAAAGACCCCATCTCAAAAAGAAAAAACAATTACATACCAAATTGGAAAAGGTAATTTAATTAAAATGTTGCCACTAAATTATGGACAAATCTTCATGCATTATATAGGCATTTACAACATGAGTTGTCTTTTAAAATCAGTATAAAAAGTGCCTACAATAACTGAATTAGGTAGTATACACTTGTAATCCAGCACATAGGAAGCTAAGACTGGAGGATCCCAAGGTAAAGAACACCCAAGAAGTCCCAGGCTAGCTCGGGTTAGGAGATCCTTACTCAAAAAACAAGAACTAAATAAATAAAATAACTTGAGTTAAAACAAGAAACACTTGAAGTTTAATAACAGATACTTGGAGGTGGGCTGCGGTAGATCAACACCACGAGTTAAGTGGAATCCACTGCTGATACATAACAACATGGATAGGTTCCAAAATACTGACAGTAGAAAGGCCAGGTTTTATGAAAGGATGCATCCTACATGGTTCAACTGACAGAAAGTCTAAATTATACAGCTCTCTGTTGTCAAAAATCAATGGGTAATTGGTAGGGAAAAGGGGCACGAGGAAGAGACTCTGGGAGCAGTGACGATGTCCACTCCTCTGAGCATGTGACCGTGTCATGAGTGTAGACATATTCCAAAGCACCGAACTGGGGCTTCAACAAATCATTCATTATACTCAAATATCTCCAAAACAGTTATCAAAAGGAAAAATGAAAAGAGAGAAAAAGGAAATGGACTTCTTAACTTTTGCTAACATGTACAAGAAGCTGTAATATCTGCCTTATATACTTTTAACATCATTTTAGAACAAGAAACCACCAGAGAATATTTTAAAGTAAAAAACACACTATTTTTAAATGTATTACCTTGCAACATTTAGGGTTGGAGAGTTTGCAGTTCCTTTAAAATAAACTTTTTTGACATGATCTCCTGAACCATGGCCAGGAACAGGTTTTTTTTCTTCTAGTAAAAAATCCCGGAATGACCTGGATGAAGGTGAGTGTAGAGATGCCCTGCAGAGAAAGCAGAGATCATGTTAAAACACTGTGTAAAGGGACATACAAGGAGACAATATACAATATAAAATTATCAAAGAATAAAAAAAAATGTGAAAACTGATCTCGTAGATTTTTAAACAAAAACATTTAAAAACAGACCAGCTTCACAAGGTGTTCTTTCTCTTTTCGTATAACTGTCTACTCCAACAGAGTTTCTGTATGCATGATTGAACAGGATATGGCATACTCATTATTCTTTTGTCAACTTGATACAAGCTAAGGTCATCATGAAAGAGAAAACTTCAACTGACAAAATTCTCCATCAGGCTGGCCTGCAGGAAAATCTGTGAATTTTCTTGCATAACTACTGATACACCATGGCCCAGCCCACTGCTGGACTGCTCTGGGCAGATGGCTTACATCATGGGACCAGGCTAGTAAGCAGCTTTCCTCCATGGCCTCTACTTCAGATCTTGCATTCAGGTTCCTGCCTTGACTTCACTGAGTGATAGACTGAGACCTGGGACATGTAAGGCAAATAAAGCCTTCCCTCCCCACCTAAGTTGGTTCTAGTCATTACTTTAACACAGCAAAAGAAAAGCAAACACAAATAAAGACACATGAGAACACTCTCATTAAATGGCTATTCAAAGTGTATGCAAAAAACTTGGAAGGGGGTGTCTTAGTTAGGGTTTTACTGCTGTGAACAGACACCATGACCAAGGCAACATTATAAGAACAACATTTAGGGGCCGGTGAGATGGCTCAGTGGGTAAGAGCACCCGACTGCTCTTCTGAAGGTGATAAGTTCAAATCCCAGCATCCACATGGTGGCTCACAACCATCTGTAATGAGATCTGGCGCCCTCTTTTGGAGTGTCTGAAGATAGCTACAGTGTACTTACATATAATAAATAAAATAAATCTTTAAAAAAAAAAAAAAAAAGAACAACATTTAATTGAAGCTAGTTTATAGGTCACATTATAAGAACAACATTTAATTGAAGCTAGTCTATAGGTCCATTATTATAAAAGCATGGCAGCATCCAGGCAGGCATGGTACAGGAGGAGCTGAGAGTTCTAGATGTTAATATCAGCAACAATCCTAAATTAGCTATTATAGTTTATACAACAAATAAGAAAAAAATATGTTTGGGATGTGTGCTGGTTAACTTTTTGTCAACTCAGAGAGAATATGCCTCTGTAAGACTGGCCTATCCACAAGTCTTTCAACTACTCCATTGATTAATGACTGATGTGGGAGGGTGCAGCCCACTGTGGGTGGTGCCAGCCCTGGTCACCAAGCAGCATTCCTCTGTGGCTTCTGCTTCAGTTGCCTCAATAATAGACTGTGATGTAAAATTTTAAGATATAAACCCTTTCTTCTCCAAATCACTTTTGGTCATGGTGTTTTAATCACAGCAACAGAAACCCTAAGGGAGACACAGGAAGGGTGGGTGGGGGCAGGGGAGGTATAACTAAGAGGGGAGGAGGAAGGGGATGTGATATATGAGAGAATAATAATAATAAAAAAGAAAGAAGCCTTAACTAAGGATGAATTAAATAACATATAAATAACTCAGCAAAGTAAAAGAAATGAGAAGAATAACAAGGCATTTCGAAACTGAAACAAAATGTTTTAAAAGCAGTTTTCTTGGATGGCCTTTCTGACTGAAAGTCAGTAAAGGAGATAAATGAACTGGAATTGTTTAATGTGAAGAACAGACAGGTGACAGACACAAATTTAAGTAAGCCTCAGTTAGTTATAAGACAGTAAATGGCTAACATACATAACTAGAGAACCAGAAACAGCAGCAAGATAAAGACAAGACTGTAAATCAGACAGTGGCCAGAATCTGACCACAACTGACAGGAGACATACATTTAAGATTAAAAATGTCAGCAACCCCAAAAGACAAGTGCAGAGTTGGGGCTTAGCACACTTAGTGGTATATCCTGCCTAGCATGCAAGAGGCCCTGAGTTTGATACCAAGGCCAGAAAATGAATGTTGGGGGCAGGGGAGTGGGGGCTTGAAAGGAGACAGAGAAATATGTCACAATCTGAGAATATAGCTAGCTTTTTTCTGAAACAAGGGAGACCAGAAAGCAGTAAAAAGAAATTATTAACACACCAAGAAAAAGAAACATGTCAGTCTAGCCTACATCCCCAAGCTTGGAAGCCATTAGCAGGCTTGACTATGTTAGATGGAAGCCCAAGGTACGTAGCCAGGATCCTTGAACCAGACAGTAAACATGGAAGCTGCTCTGTAGGGAAAATACATCATGGAGCAATAGATACTACAGTGCACCACAGGAATTACAAAGGTAATGAAGAGCCAAGGGAGAAAGTGTGACAATTTACATGATCATATGGGTTAAAAAAAATTTTAACCAAAGAATAAGTGCTCATATACCAAAGAGAGATAAATCCAGAGAACTAGCTAAAATGCAAAAAGCCAGAAAATGCACCTAGTTTTCAATTCTACTGAAATTACGTATTATACTCTAACTGCATATATTCCAACTGCATTGCATTCTAGAATAGTTAAAACTAATGCACCACAAAAAAGGAAATTACCAATCACTGGATCTGGGACAAGAGGGGACAACAATTAAAGAGAATATTCCAGTGAGAATGTTCTAAGAGGACAGTAATATCCAGTAATTTATAGAAACAACAATATACAATTAAAAGGAGGAATTTATTCCAGGAACACTAAAAACACCCTCAAAAAAGTCAATCAATACAACCCATCATATTAAGATGGCAGGATGATTTTTTTCATGGAAAAAACTATATAACAGAGTCAACAGAGGCATCACAAACAAAATACTTAGGAATCCTAATATGTAAGATTTGTACACTGAGCATTGTAAACACTGTTGAAAGAAACCCTAAGATATAGTACGCTCACAATTCAGAGAATACTAAATTGTCAATCCTCAAACTGATCTAAAAATGTAAGACAATTAACAGCAAAACCCCATCAGTCTTTATCTTTTTATAATGTATTCATTTTTGACAAACTTTCTGTAGACATGGAAGGGATAGAAGTATATACTTTTGGAAAAGTCTGAGAAGTTCATCATTCCTGACTTCAATGCTGCAAGAGCACACACAGGCATGAGGGAGCTCGGTATCGAGTCTAGTCAAACCCACATTCACTTCCAGCAGCACGTCCCCTTCCTTCATCAGAAGACCATCTACATTTAAGGCCACTTATTCTAAGTAAAATCTCAAGCAGGAGACAAAACAAAATTCTTTACAAATTTATATCAGAACCATTAACTATGAAAGTATCTGTGTTAAAAAAAAAAAGCACAAAAATTGAGTTTGAGGCCAGCCTGGTCTACAGAGTGAGTTCCAGGACAGCCAAGGCTACACAGAAAAACCCTGTCTTTAAAAAAATAAATAAATAAATAAATTGAAAGTCTGTCTGAAAGAACTACCTTGGGTTCCTTGGGGCCCTTATCTGAAGACAGGGATAGCAGGATGGACAGCGACCACAGGTGACTGAGAACCCTGCTGCACCTCCTCCTTGAAACAAGCAGCTCGCTTCTCTACAGACAGGAACACTATAAGGCTGACTGAATGCACAGGCTGTTGGCTTCACTTGTCAACTTAGGAATTCCCATATGTAGTAAACGGCATACACCCCGCCAAGTCCTTTCCAGAGAAAAACAGTTCTCTGCTTAGGATAAAACTCCTTAAAAATAATAACAGTTACAGAATATCTTAACTCACACACTCATTAGCTGTGCACGGTAACCACCTATAAAGCAGCTAATGCGGCGGTCTAAGCAAGTCCTGACTTTCCACTGGGTATGCCCAGATTTAAAACAGTGTCTCCCTTCCCACAATTTTACTTTCCAAACTTGGGCTTTGGCATTTTCTGTCTTAAAAGCCACAGAAACTTTATGGAGAAATATCTGCAGACATTTATATCCATACAAAAATTAGTCAGGATTTTGTTCCTTAGCCTCAGCAAATTTAATGAATAAGTTTCTAGGTGAAAAAGGTTAAATAACTCCAATTATTTTACATAAGCTAGCTCAAAGGAACTTACATCCAGACATCAAGCCAAACCACAAAAACCATACATTTTCCACAAGAAGTGAAAAATGTATTTCTCCAAGTAAAACATTTGAAAATGAAATGTGCCCAGATCCCACATACATTCTGTGTTTCACATCACTTTTTAAAATTCAACTGGCTGGAACTTCTCTCTAATGTAAAGCCCCAGGAGAGCTAGTATTTTCCATTGACACACCTAATTGTAGGTAGTAAGGGTCCAACTCTATCTTGGGAATGTACATGTAGTTAGTGCATGTGTATGTGAACAGACTAGTAAAAACACTTGTACAACCACAGTGTAAAATCTAGCAGGCTAATTTGTGCTTTAATTAACTGCACATTTTACATTAATATAAAGACAAAAATAAAAACATCCACAAATGTAAATTTTCATTACATGATTCTACAGATAATAAAATATAAGTAGCTAAAAGAAACACTATCATAATACATTCTGTAAAAATAACCTACAAATTAAAATGCTAATTTTGGATTTTCTAATTTTCTAAACTAGAATATAAATTAAACTCTGCCAATTACTTTTCAATTACTGTGTATACAAAATGGTGTCTCAGGGCAGTCACTGTACATTACATATGTTTTCACTGCACAAGTTCTGTATTATATAAAACTATGTATTATATTAAATAATGTAATTGTGCTCTTTTAAGTATGCATTCTATACATAACTAATGATTATAATATAAAAGGCATCATATTATCTCTGTTTTTTTTGTCTGAAGCTCAATATAAGCTTTAAATTTATGAGGGAAAAACACTCAACAACTAGTAATACTTATTTTAACTTGTATTCAATGTGCCTCAAAACTCCTAAAAACCAACCATTAACAAATATATGTATATAATATATTCTTTAAGTTTCTAAGAAATACTTTCCTGTCTGTGCCAAAAAGTTAAGATAAAATGCATATAACCTCACTGCCAGTTATAATCATATAATATGTATATTATTCTATATAGGTATCTAAATACATATACTTGAAGGTACATCCTTAAAAGTTATTTCAGTTTAGTGTTTAATAAGTACAAATAAAAGCAAATATGTATCGTAAAGAGTTTCACAAACAGGCGGGCTTGGAGGATCCTGAAGCAGTGTTGGATGGAGTGTCGCTCAGTAGTAGAACCTGCCTGGCATACCTAAGGCCCTAGGCTCAATCTCTAGCACAAAAGAAAACAATCTTTAAGATAAAAACATAGTTGAGTCTAAAGTGATAAAAGAACATTAAGCATAAACATTAATTTATTCTTAATTATTAATAAATTTAGATAACACTTCCATTTAGAAATCAAAATAATCTCTATTTAGTCAGTTATGTAAATGGTCTTTTGATATCTTAAGATATAAAATTAATCACTGATTTGCTTACTCATAAGTTTTTCAGTTGTCTTTTTATAGAAAAGAATGCATAATATCATTTATATTTTATCATGGCATAATTATTTTTCAAAGAAAATATCCTCATGTTTCTGTCAAACTTAATGACATTTTCTCCCCATATTCCTAGAACTCTCCCGAACAAGCAACACTAGACGCCCTCTGCATTTTAGGAAGGCAGTGCCGTCCCCGTGGAGCTTAGCACACGCTGCTAATGATTACTAGGAAAAAGAGTTCACTAAATTTGAACATCAAAATCTGAGGTTTCAAATACTTGATTACTTTCCCCTAAAATCCCATATAAAGTAAACAGAAAATAATCAGAATAGAGTTGTTAAGTCCACAGCTATTAAGTCACAGCAGCCTGAGGGCAGCACGGCTTTGCAGTAGACAGCTACAGGGACAAGTGGTTTGAGTTCCCAGGAAGACAAAACTGGATAGGACTGGAAGAACCCCGAGAGTCCTATCTGTTGGAGACAGGCTAGAGACCAGACTTCCGGTGGTGTGGCTGCCGTGCCAGAAGTCACCTACCTTAGCTCAAGGGAAAGCTGAAGTCGTAAGTCAAATGGAAAACAGGAATAAGCTGTGTGCTATGCACCAAGACTAAATATAAAATGGTAAAATGTGAAAATCTATACCGAACATGAACCAAGCACCAGCAGAAACTTCCTTCTCCTCATCAGCTTGCAGAATGCCAACACCTAAACACACAGACCTTGTCAGTGGAAGCAGAAGCTGCTCGCTAGAAACCTAAGATCTCCAGAGATAAGAAGGACCCCAAAGAAATCATGGAGGTGGTATGTGGGGTCCCAGCGGGAGGCTGCAAGGCACACCTCATCAGTTACACTACACGGGCACACGGGATTGCCAGCCAGAGCAGAAAAGCAAAGTCACCGACAGACTGACGCTGCAAGACATAGAAATGAACTATAACACACTACGGAGGCAAACAGCAGTGCCAATCAAACACTAGGTTTTGTTTGTGTTAGACATGATTTTTTGGACTTTATCAATCTATCATAAGATACATCTACATAGTTTCATTACTCTGTAGTATTCATGTTTAAAACATGCTTAGCCATTCATTAATGACAGATAACAAAACTGTATCAAGATTTAGTTATTGAAGGAATGACAATATGGACATTCTTAGTGTGTATACAAAATCTGCTGCATATGTACCAAATAAGAGAACATTTACAGAGTAGATGGATCTATCATACTATCTGAGTAGTGAACACTATAAAAAGGGCACCACAGAAAATGAGACAGACCACAGAACCCAGAGGCCAAGAAAGACATTGCCAGGAAAAAGCCTGAAACTCCCTTGCCTTGTTTACTGCTAGCTTTTTAAAATAAGCCAACTGACGACACAGTAAAATCCACATTAGTCAGCTCAAAGGATCCTCAAGTATTTAACTTATTTCCTCAGACTACGGCATCTAGCATGGTCACCCATGCTGCGTTTAGAGAAAAGCCTTCCCTGCTTTAACCTTCATCAGCTCTGAGCTGGCTCCTCCCACTTCCTGTTCCTTTGCTTCCTTTCTCACTGACCACCTTCCGCACCTACTGGTGCTTTGACAGGCAATGACAAAATCAATAATCTGCTATTCTCTTCAAAATAATTTACATTTTCAGTGGTGGGGGAGACAAAACAAGACAAGAACAACAACAACAACAAGTCCTTCACTTTCAGGAACTGAGCGACAGGCACGAACCCCGACAGAACACCCAGAGCCCTGTGACACAGGATTCTCCTGCCTTGCACCTCCCACCGTCCATGCAACTTCCTCTTAAACTGCACTCCAAGCATTAGGACCTGAGTTTCCACAGAAGAAACGACAGAGAACAAGCAAGCATCTCACAGCACTCATCTTCAGAGACGACTCCCACCCCCGCAGCCACCATGGGAGGACTCCCAAGATGACAGAGCGGACAGCACTGCCCAGGCAACCGAGCAAGCGTGCAGAAGGACAAAGGGAGCAAACACTAAACATCAAGTTCGAGTTTGTGAAGTGAATTTTAGGTGCTCATTTCTTATCTTAAAATGAACACTAAATTCTTTCCAACAGAAACTACAGCCTGGCAAGAATTACATCAGAGCAGGAAGTCCACACACATTTGAAGCCATGATATCTGTTAGTACATCTAAAATTAATAATAAAACTTTTTTTAAAAGGCTGTACTACACAAGTTCAAACTTTTAAGTTTAAAGCCAACAGGGGAATGAAATATTTAAAGACTTTAGGAACACATGCAGAAGAACTCAGAGGCCAAGAACTCCCACTGAAGCCATGGCCAGGCCTCTGTAGCTTTAACTGGAGCATACCATGCATTCGCTGGCTTGGGGGACTTGGAGGGAGCTGTCAGAATGGGTTCCATGCTGTTCGTTCCTGAGTTGTTTTCTTTGGTGGTCAATGCAATCATTTTCCGTTGCTTCTGAGAAAGTTTGATTCCGTGAGAAATAATCTTTCTAAAAATTAAATTAGAGTAAACCAATTACTTGTACTGGCTTCACTGTTTCTGAGAAATCTTAGTTTCCTAAGAAATCATTGTACTAGAAACAAACCATTCAGAATTAATCTCTGCTTAAAGCTATCCTAACATGTTTTCTATTAAGTTTCAAAAGTTAAAATGTCAGTTTATACTGCTGATCAACAATGGTTAAACATGAGCCCGCAGAATGGAACTTGTATCAGACTTGTGCATTTCTCAGAAATAAGACATCCCAGCAACCACTTCTGTGGTGACTGAACTCCAGCACGTGACACTGTACACTAATGCACTAGTGCATCCGCCGGACCAACCATTAGCACATGGCTAGCAAACAGTACTGATAACTGTTAGCTATCAGAAGGCTTATAACTATTATATCAAATGCACAAAAATAACAGATCTACTATATCATCCCAATTCTGTAGGACAGAAATACAATACAACACAGTCTTTTTTGTTCTGAAGGAGTTTTTTTTTTTTCACCAACCCTAAGTTTGACTTTGGTGCTGCGCCATATTTCTGTCTGTTTTCTTCTGTTTCCATGATGGTTCTAAGATCCACAACAGGAGGACTCACAGGACTAAAAGAAAGTAATAAAGCATTCATTACCTATAATGCCCAACATCAAACTTAACTGCACCCATAATTATATTTAAGATTGATGAGAACTAATTTATAGTCTAAGTAATAATTAGATTCATTTTGTTAGCTTCAGCCATACTTAAAAGAGGCATTCTGAATGACAGCTGTCTCCATAGATGCATACAACAACTAAAGACTTTAAAGCTCTTCAAGTTGAGTGATACCCTGAAATTATTCTATTAACAAAACAAAAATCCAGACAACAGGAGTCCTGGGTCATGTTAGGCAAAAGAACTCACTATGACTCTAGTTAACTTCTTATCCTTCCAGGTAAATGAAGTTTGACAATCATTTCATTTTTAGAAAACAATAAAATCACTACCATCTATTATTAACAAAAATGGACACTTTTCAGAAAATATGAGGGTACTCAACAATCCTGGAGACCCTGGGAGAGAAGGGCTGCAGTGTAAATATTAAAAAAAAAAAAATCTACAGTCTTTGGATACAGTTTCTGTTATGACTGAAATCTATGGTATAACTAAGAATACTCTGCATTATTATATATTAAAGGATGATATATCATTTACTTACTTCACTAAGAAATACTGCAGCTAGTCATGGCAGGGAAGCTATACCCATGAAATCCTAACATTAAAGATGTCTTAAGCAAGGTCTGCATAAATACTACCAGGAGACATGCCAACATAGATAGAGGGGCTTTCAAAAATCCCCTATAGGCACTCAATGGCCGCAGAGACAAAGATAATCCGTTTACTCTCCAGACAAGCTCCCTAACAGGCTATCCAATCCCAAATGTTTATTTCTAATAATGTGTACATATGAGGCACACTAAATGAATCCGTGTGTGTGTGTGTCTGTAGATACATGTAAGTATGAAGCAATAATAATTGCAAATGAAGAGGTCGTGAGTTTGAGGGAAGACAGGAGTTAGTGGGGAGCAGTAGGAACAATGAGTCTGTGATTCTCAAAAGAATAACAATATAAATTAAAAATAATTATTATGAAGATATCAGTATTAAAAACTCTTTAGAAAATAAAGTCTATGCACTATCCTCACTAGATAATGATGTAGAAATTCTGGTGCATACACTAAACTTGAGAGTACTGTAAAAGCTAAGCACTTTGTGAATGTACACGGAGCTGAAGCTGAGAGCCAGCCTTACTGGTGACTTTATACCAGTGATTCTTTAAATGTTTATCAAAACAATTACAAGATGGTTCTAGGTGTTCACAGAAACCATGTATCACTGATATTACAATGAGTTATACCTAGAGAAGGGCCTATTATAGTTGGTTAGGAATTCTTACACATGCAGATAATTTTCTGTGTATTAGGGTAAATTTGTATTCTTTATTATAAATATTCATTTGACTAAAAAAGAATAGTACGTTTTCAGAGACAGAGAAAAAAATGAAAACCCTACCCACTGGAGTGGCCACACCAGGCTGGGACTCAGGTTGATTTTCACATTCTTTCCTGATCTCCACTACAAACACCTGATTGGACTTAAGGTCCACTCCATGAGATGGAACCCATGCCTGACAACTACTTGAGAAGCCAAAAACATCAGACAAGAGAGGCCATAGGCTCTGCTGTTCTGCTAAATGAACATAGCCATGACTGCTAATGGCATTCTGCTACACTCACAGATCAGCATCTCACTGAGCCATCAACAGAGACGCTCCCTCCTGCAGTAGATGGGAATAAATACACAGACCCACAGCCAGACAGTGTGCAGAGAGGAGACTGGCACACACTCTTAAATGGCATATTTTAATCAAACCCCTGTCCCCTCAGGCTGTGAGAAGTATGTGGAGAGGAGGCAGAGATATTTTAAGAGCTCAAGAGGATGGGGGGTCATTAAGGAATTGGTCTCGTCCAGACACAACAGGACTGATGCACAGATGAGCTCACAGAGACTCTGCAGTATGCACAGGGCCTGCATAGGTCTAAGCCAAATGCGGTCCCAGCACTGAGATAGGGGGGTGGACATGATTTTCCATCCTTAACCCAGATGCCATCTCCAATTTACAACTGCTTACAGAAAGAAAAAAAAAAAAATCCATTTTCTCCAGTGAGGTCTCACTGGGTAAACAAATCACTCTTAAGGGTAGACCCCATGCCCAGACGTAGATGACCAACACAAAATAAACTCAACAGCTTTGTCCCATTTGCTTTGTTTGGGCTTTTCCCCCTGATTTTGCATTTATGTGTGTGTGTGTGTGTGTGTGTGTTTGTGTGGGTCTATGTATATAGTTCCTGTGGGGGGGTTGTTTTTGTTTTAATTCTAGTGATAATTTGTTTGGTTTTTGCCTGTTTGTCTTCTAAAAGAGAAAGAAAGAAGGCAGGCATGGAGTTGGACAGGTGCAGTGGTGGGGAGGATCTGAGAGGAGATAAGAAAGGGAAACCATGACCAAAACATAGTGTATGAAAAAAGATATTTCAATGAAAATAAATTTAAAACAAGAAAAGAATATCCTACCTGCAAGAGCCGGCAACCCAACTGGAAGAGGCTGCAGTGTCCACTCTGTTACTGGGGATGAACTGGGGAGCAGACTTGGTTGTTGGTGATTTCTCCCATGGCTTTCCATCTTCCCTAGGACATGGAGGATGTATACCATTCACATATGTCTTAGCTTTCCCCTGTGAGAAAACAGGAGAGCTAAGTAGCAGTTAACAGTAGGCACCAGGCCTCAGAGCTTAGAGAGGAAGGTCAGTGACGCTCAACCAGGTAGCACTTCCAATGTCTGTCAAGCCCACTGCTTATGCAGCTCCCCCCCCCCCCCCCATCACTTACTACTAGCTAGCTACTGTGGATACAGGAAAGGAAATGCACACATTAAACTTGTGTTAAATAAAGTGGCAGTAAAATACTGTTGACACTTCTGAGGGGTCCTAATGTCACTGCTAGCACAAAAGGCTCAGAATGGTTTGAAATGGCACAGGCACTGTAAAGAGAGTCTCCTATTCTCACAGGACATTCACTACACGGCTTCCACCTTCCTTACACCTCCACTGTCATTCAAATTAACCAGATGAAAACAACAATTTCCTTCAAACTTCTATCTTAAACGTGAACTTTCTGTAAGAAGAATAACTTTATAGTCTCAGAAATTGTAGCCGGATGGTCATGGTTCATGCCTTTAATCCCAGCACTTGGGAAGCAGAGGCAGCAGCACTTTGATCTCTGAGTTCGAGGCCAGCCTGGTCTACAGAGTAAGTTCTAGACAGCCAGGGCTACACAGAAAAAATCCAGCTCGAAAAACAAAGATTGCAACAAAAAAAATGTCTAGCTGGCCCAGGATGTTTTATGAATGCGGCAAAGTCTCAGGGATGATTCAGTTTCTAAAACTGCAGCTGTACTCCTTCCTGTGGAGAACGACTACAGAGCAGGAACTCAAGGGCATCTAAGGAAGCCTCCCGAGCCAAGAGGAGGAGCCCTGCACTGAAGCCAGCCCAGCAGCAGAACAGCTTTCTGGCTGGTTGTGCTCCAGTAAACACCGTGAAAGAAAGACACCAGAATATGAAAGCACTCTTACTTTCAAAATCATTTTTTTATGATAAATTCTATCTCATTTTAATAGGCACTTTCTGAAATATTTCTGAAATGTGGCTGTAAATATACTTTTCAATGTCTATTCAATAATACTATATTCTATCGATATATTTAGCATCAATACATTTTACCTGCAAAAAGGTTAGAAATGAAGTTCATAAAGGATTTAAAACTACATAAAAATTTCTATAATTAGAATAACTATATAACACAGGGAGAACACTTATACATATTATTTCTTTGTTAACACCAGGGGAATATTTCAAAGTTTGACAAAATGTAACAAAAATGAAGGTAAAATGTCAGCACCTCTAACCATGAAGTTGAGGGAACAAGGAGACCAACCTCAACCTTATCCAAAAGGAATCCTGCTGTAAGGTCAGGCGACTGGAGCTCTCGGGGACTACCCACTCCTGCATAGCTTCCTTCAGAATCCGAAGTCAACAATTCTGGAAGAGACTCCACAGAATTGCTCTTTGTAGACTTTAATAATCCTAAAATATAAAATAAAATACACTTTAGCCACAGACAAATTAAGCATATGTGTTACACTCAGTGAGCCAAAGGGAAAGCAAGAAGCTTATTGATCCAGATGGTAATAAAACTTAAATTTCATACACCACATCAGCACGCACTATTTAAACTTAGGTGACCTAACCCTAACCCTGATCACTATGAAAGAGATTGTAACTGTTTATACATCCTAAGTACCTAATAACTAATCAATCTGCTTTGAAGCAATCTGTAAGATCTGCTTTGAAGGGAGTGGGTGGGTGGGTCAGGGACACTCTCATAGAAAGAGGGGTAGGGGGGATTCGGCAGGGGTCAGGAAAGGAGATAACATTTGAAATGTAAATAAAGAAAATATCTAATAATAATAATAATAATAAAAGATCTGCTTTGAAGAGAAGGTTAACCTCCTTCCTCAGGAAAGATAAGAAGGGAGAAGAGATCACTGGCTTCATACCAACACTTCCCTGCCTGTCCCTTTTCAGAAGTCTGCCTGCACAGAAGTCACGGTGCTCTGCAGGGAGGCAAGGGCTCCACTGTGAAGATGAAGCACCTGAGGGTCTCTGGGGTGCGCAGTCAGCCCCATGAGCACAGCCTCCTACTGACCCCAGCAGAGGGTTTGACAATTTGTTTTCTGTAAAAACTCTGTCATTTGTGAACTTTAATTCCCTTACCCTCTGAGATGACCTAGTATCAGGTTCAGCACAAACATAATACAGTAAACTGCTACTTGACGTCAGGCGATTATTCACATATTTCGAATTAATTAGAACCTAAATGAAGTGTCAAAAGAACCTTGCCGATGTAGACCTTATGTGAGCTGTAATATCTATATGACTAAATAAATGCATTAAGGGGGCTGTCTCTTACACACTCAGAAGTATTGTTATTTTAAGGAAATCAAAATTAGTAAGAATTTGACAGTGCTGGAGAAAAGGCTCAGAGGTTAAGAGCACTGACTGCTTTTCCAGAGGTCCTGAGTTCAATTTCCAACAACCACTTCCAATGCCCTCTTCTGATGTGTCTGAAGACAGCGACAGTGTACTCATATACATAAAACAAATAAATCTTAAAACAATCATGGCAATAACATTCAAACTTTTCCTCACTCTCATGCATTTTAACCAAATTTTCATCTCAGATATTATACTTAAAACTGTATGCTTTCAAACCCCATTAAAAATCAAGAGAATCAAATGAATGATTAGCACAGCAAGCACATATCAAGTACCTTATTTGTAAAAAAATAAAATAAAGAAAGCAATTCTTTCTTTGCCTTGTATAAAAGCCACCTTTTCCCAAGGGACACAAGGCAGACTGCCTGTGAATGCTGTGATACAAAATACATTGTGTCAGATTGTGTCTGACTGCCATATGCTAACACTCCTACCACCAAAAGCCAAAGGGCAGTCTCTACAAACAAAAAGCAAGAGAAACTAACAAGCAAAGGCAGTGTGAAATCTTCATAGAGCAATAGACATCTTAGTGGCTAAAACAAAGCTCTA
Source organism: Mus minutoides (assembly GCA_902729485.2). Taxonomy (NCBI): domain Eukaryota; kingdom Metazoa; phylum Chordata; class Mammalia; order Rodentia; family Muridae; genus Mus; species Mus minutoides. The sequence continues at coordinate 804,198 of LR749849.1, forward strand.
AAACCACGCTGAGTAGTCCTGGAAATGCGGATACAGAATCTAAGGCTAGATAAAGCTAGCCAACTGTGCCAAACATCTGATACTCGTACTGGGTTTAGATGAGAGTGCTAAGAGAGTCATATTATAATATTTATGAGAACATCACACCTGCAAAGTATTCCAAGTGGATCAGCTACAAACAGCTTCGGTCAGTACACCCCATAGATGTGGAATTAGAGAGCCAAGTAGGCAACAAGCAATTGTGTTTCTAAGAAGACACAACTTGTACAGCTGTAGCGCAGGGAACACTAGCCTGACATGAATGTGGGCCAGGGTCAGTCCTCAGAACCAGACAAAGGAAAGGGTGTGTTAGAGAGAAGGAAGAAAATGTGGCAATTAACAGTGACTCTAAATAGATTATAAAAGGACTCATAACTTATGTGTGCACACATGTGTGTGCCTGCATGCAAACTTGATACTTAGGACCCACATGGTGGTGAAGGCAAGAAATCACTCCTTAAAGTTGTCCTCTTGACCTCCGCACAGAGACCAGAAATATGCTGAAACACACTAACCTGCAGACGGTGGACTCTGGATAACATCTGAAAGGGTGTAGCCTCCTGAACTGTCTGAGCGCTTCCGTGGCTTCTTTTTAGCTCTTGTTTTTGCCTTCTTGAACATAGCTTCCCTAGAAAATCAAAGGTAAAATCAACAGATGAAGAGTTTGGTCAAACAGAAACCACGTAAGGATATGCAGGCACCAGTTATACATAGCCCAGGAAGGCCTGGGCAAATCGCTAACCTCACTAGATGATACATCAGTGGAATCTATTCCTTGCTTTAGTGCTATGGAAGTTAAAGAACCTAGTACTGGCTACAGTAGTCACTAAAGAGCAGCACTGAGAGTCCTGGGCGACCATGTCACCAAAAGTCACTACAAGGGCTACCAAGTGATAGAAAACACAAACGAATTGAGACCCACTTCCACGGACACTTCCCCAAGAACACCAAGTACACTTGATCTGAGATGTGGGCCTAGTCACATATATATAGCATTCTACAGGGCTGCTCAAGGATTCCAAGGACGGGAGAACTTTCAAGTTCATCAAGACAAGAATGAGGACACACATCTGTACCAAGAGGAAGTGAGAAGGTGAGAAGAGCTGAACAGCATTCTGGCTATGATAAGAAAAACTGCTGTCAAGAAGGGCTAAGCCACCTCTACTCAACAATAAAGCCTTTACAAAACAAAATGGCAAAACACTGCAGTTACATGAACTATAATCTTCAAATAGAAACACAACCAGTGTGCGTGTGCACGTGTGTGTGTGTGATGTATGCTTGTGAGGGCATCGGGGGAGTGCTGTGTGTGTGTGTGTGTGTGTGTGTGTGTGTGTGTGTGTGTGTGTGTGTGTGTGTGTGATGTATGCTAGTGAGGGCATCGGGGGTGCTGCTCCAGCACCTTCTACCTCATTCACAGGAGACAAGATCTCTCATTAAATCTGAACCTCCCAATGTTTGCTTTTATTACTTCACCCCAACACTCCAGCTAACTCTAATTCCCCTTCTCTATTTTGTTTTCTCTAAATTTTTTGTGTGTGTAAGCTTATTTTGTCTCCTCAAAATGAGCCAGTTAAAATACTTTGGCATCCTGTAATGAAACTCATTTTTACATTTACCCCAGCAGTCATTTTTTTGTTTTCTTGTTTTAAATGTTGAAATCTTGTAACTTTAGAAATGCAAGTATTTCACTTATTAAAGTAATTCATCTCCATCTGAAGACTACAGTATTCTTATATTTAGGTGTTGAACATTTCAGATTAAAATATCAATTATGTATGATCACTTTGCATTATATCAAAACTAAAACTGCACATTCATACTTCCCATATCAGAACTTCTCAATTTATAATCCTAATGTTAATATAAAAGTATCAGGTGACCAACAGCGTAAGAATGAAGAAAAAGGGGGGAAGAAAAAAGACAACAGAGCTTACGAGTAATTTGGTTCCGTGCTTATTTCTTCTTTTAAAAAGACCTCTCCGTCCTCTACTTGCATATAGCTAATATCTGGTCCATCTTGATATGGTGTAATAACTCTTCTCTCCATTGCTGGAATCTACGATATGAAAGATAGAACTTTGTCAATACAAAATGTGTAATGACTTTCAAAAACTGATAATACCACTTATAATTCCAGGTGACAGGATGCCTAATGATTCACAAAATAGAATGGGAAAAGGAAATTTCAGATAGACTAATTAAAAAACATTATTACATAAATTTCTGGGGATGGAGGGTTTAAAAGCAGCTCTGCTTTATTCTAAGTGCAGACTGATCCATCTCTCAGGCGTCGATGATCCGGACTGTCCTAACCTTTGCCAAAACTGAATCACAGAGACTTCCATTTTATAGAAAATTTAAGAGATGAGTTAATTTTACTATGTCTCCAGTTTTGATATTTGCACTTTTCTGTAGGTCTTTATGTTCTAATTTCTAAAAGACAATGTATTTGCATTCATTATGAATTTACTGCATTGTCAGTCGGGTCTAATAACCTGAACTGAGTAATCTGCACTGAGAAAACAAATGCCCTACCATTTTTCGGTAGAAGATGGAAAGGTCCTTCAAAACATCCTCACTTAAAACATCCAGAGACCTGAAAAACAGGGGAAAAAATATCTTGCTTCAGACTCAAATTATTTAGCAGCTATCAAGATTTTTAAGTATGTTTATTTCAAACTGTCAAACAAGAAACAAAGTTCTTTCTCAAGTTTACATATACTAGCTATTAAAATTCCTTTTGGAAATAGATGTAGTTGTATTATTTATTTCAGGTAACCAGAAAACATATTCTATAAATATCTTGATAAAACTGAAGCAAGTGCTCATTTCTCAGCCTTCATTTTCCACAAACTATAACACTTGTCTTTACAGGAAATACTGTAAGGATAGCACGCTGGCTTAAGCCTCCCAGTATCCAGGTTCCACTACATTACCACCACAGCTCCAATCACCTCCTGACTGTGAGTAGCTCACTCTGCTCCTGAGACTTAACATCTTCAAGTATAAAATGATGTTTGGATTACATCAAGTATATTCAAGAGGTCACAGGTTCCAACAGGTACTTGAGTCACCAATGAAAATCTAAGACAAGGTTTACATCCATTTTCATGTATGTGTATAAATTTATCTATATAGTTGTTTTATACATACAAAGTGTGTGTATAGACATGCACATACAAACTTGTTTTTGAAACTATTTCTACAACTAGTAGAAAGCAACTTTCATATTCAAATCTGTATCATATCAGTTTTCAACAACTGTAGCATAATTAATTAGCTTGGAATGCTATGTATATTTTGAGACAGCCTCCTTTTCATAAGATTTACATACATGCTGTTTTCACTCTTAACAAACATATACCAGATGAAGAATTACATAAAATGTTATGTTTGTCTACTTCTATAAAGCTGTCTCACAAAAAACAATTTTTAAATCGCTGTTAGAAACACTGACGTTTCCCTGGTCCCTCAAATCCTAAGGGCCAACTCCTTAGTATTTCTCAAACTCCTTCCATCCAGGTAAACACACGATTCCTTTTTAAGGTCCAAGTCCATCTTTTATCTAATATAAACATCTGCTTGCTCACGTCATACAGCAGAGGGACCCAACCAACCTTGCTTCAAGTAAAGCTGCCATATTCAGTCCTATAAACTGTAAACACGAGAGTTTCAACTGCCCAGCATTGTACAGTGCTGCAAACTCCAGCAGCATCGCAGCATTCTTAAGGGTAACTACAGAAAAAAAGAGATTTGCAAAATTAGATGGAGATGAATTACTTTAATAAGTGAAATACTTGCATTTCTAAAGTTACAAGATTTCAACATTTAAAACAAGAAAACAAAAAAATGACTGTGGGGTAAATGTAAAGATGAGTTTCATTACAGGATGCCAAAGTATTTTAACTGGCTCATTTTGAGGAGACAAAATAAGCTTGCACACACAAAAAATTTAGAGAAAACAAAATAGAGAAGGGGAATTAGTGTTAGCCGAAAGCTAATAAAACCTATTGTTGTTCTTCCCAACAGCCCTGAATAGTTCTCACTTTCACCAGTGAACAACTTTTCCTTTCATTCAGAGAGTAGTTAATCTTTCTCTAACACTGAAAAATAAAGGTGGACAGGGTAGTGTACACCCTGCAACCCAGCATGCAAGAGGCTGAGGCAGGACTGCATACATCCTCCCAGTCTAGAACGCACACAAAGACCTTGTTTTGGAACCAACAACAAGAACAAACTAAACCAATCATTAGGTCTAGGAGAAACTGACAAATTAATTCTAAATGCTGACTAGTCTGTATATACAAAAATGCATCTACATCTTATTGCAGTATTGTCCCTGCCAGTGCATAAGATTATACAAGAGCTCAAGTCTAGTAATGTTAAGTCAATGTTCTTCATGAAGTGCTGTTTTGCTAGAAACCCTTTAAGAATATTCTACCTGTTCATAGCTAGAGCTACATAGACTTGATCTTAGCCAAAAGGCCAAGAAGCGATAGCTAGAGCTACCTAAAGGTCTCACCGTCTTACTCATACAGAGTTTCCAGCCACAGAAGAACAAGGCTGTCTTCTCCCATTTCTTTTTTCTTTTTCCCCTACACTGTCAAAAGTTGCAATTGCAGTCCATACGTCTCTGCCTCCCTCTAAGCTAAACTGCAAATGATGATGAAACCATCTCACAGAATGAAGCAGAGCACAGAGAAGCTTTCCTTGAGAATGATGTGTGCAATGCCTCAGTGAGCAGGCTCCCAGGGAACCCTTCTGCTAGGAATGTATGTACCAGTAGACACGATACAGCAAAGAAAGAGCACCCAGGAGGCCAGCAGACGCCCCTGAGCCGATGGAAATGCCCATGCCATGGCAAGTGATGGAAATGCCCATGCCATGGCAAGTGATGGAAATGCCCGTGCCATGGCAAGTGATGGACATGCCCGTGCCATGGCAAGTGATGGACATGCCCGTGCCATGGCAAGTGATGGACATGCCCGTGCCATGGCAAGTGATGGAAATGCCCGTGCCATGGCAAGTGATGGAAATGCCCGTGCCATGGCAAGTGATGGAAATGCCCGTGCCATGGCAAGTGATGGACATGCCCGTGCCATGGCAAGTGATGGACATGCCCGTGCCATGGCAAGTGATGGAAATGCCCGTGCCATGGCAAGTGATGGAAATGCCCGTGCCATGGCACATTTTCTGCTGCAACATCTTTTCTTGCTCGTGGAAAGAAAATCTGGGCTGTTTTCCTATTCTAACCAAGGAGCAGACAGCTCACAGCACTCAAAAAAGAAAAAAAGACAGAACTTCTACCATACTTTCCAAAGCAGCCATGAAATGAAAATGTAAAACTACTGCATATGCTTACATATCAGGTGATGAAAACTGCAACTTTCTTATTAGAATATACAAAGTTATCCAAATGAAGAAAGTAAAAAAGGGCACTTCAAAATCACTTTGCACAGAAAGGATTAGTTATACAGAGCTCAATGTGAACACTGACAGCAAGATCCAAAGGGTGGAAAATGGAAAACATATGGCCATTTCCACAGCTTGAGGAATCAGGATGCAACAGGCAAACCACAAGTAAAAATTAATATTCGATTTCTAAGATGAGTGTTTGGGAAAACAACCAAGCAACTGACTTAAAAAAAAAATCAGTAAAAGATTTGAAAGAAAAAGAGTCCATGCATTTTGTTGAATTAAGCTAAGGGAAGAACTTCATAAAATTTCCAGCAAATGGAAATAGGTTGGTAAAAAGAAAGAAAGAAAAAAAATGCAACCAAGACCATTCAATACTGAAATCCATAGACACACTAGAATCACCTTCCTTATTTAGGGTTTCATGACATATTAAAAGTACTTGTTAAATCTAAGGTGAATATATTTTCAATTATTTCTAAGGAAAGAATGTGTTTAGAAATGACAGCATATAATAATCTAAATGTCTCGCTCTTTTTGTTTTTGTTTGTTGTTTTTGATGCACAGTCCCACTATGCAGCTCTGGACCACTAACTATGTAGGCCAAGCTAACCTTCAACTCACAAAGCTTCACCTGCCTCTACCCTCCACGTACTGGGATTGAAGGCACATGCCAATGCCCAACTGTCTTGATTTTTTTTTTAAAGGCACACACACACACACACACACAAAACAATGGTGTTTCACTTTAAATGGAATAAGAAAGTCAATACAACAAAGCCAGTATACTGTAATCGCATTACATCAGTCTGGAAACACACTACTCTTAGTAAAGTACTCACGGTTTTCAGTCAATGCCACTTCACAAATCTCCTTTAACCTCGTTATGAGAAGCTGATCAGCCACGACAAGAACACTACAGACAAAATCCACGTTTAGAGACTCTAAAAAAAGAAAAAGAAAAAAATTACTCTGTTATTCTATAACCATTATAAGTAGTAAGAACAAAACAAGTTAAGACATCAAGGTAAAGAGGCTTATGATTCTTTTCTACCTGTCAGAATGACAACTACAACAAATTGTGAACACATCAAAACAAATCTATCTCTTGGGTGGAGAACTAGGAAAAATCCACCACCAAATCCGTTAGTGTTTAAAGTTCTCTTCCTATTACTATAGGGGGGGAAAGAAAAAACAACTAAAGCAATTCGCCAAGAAAGGGTGGATTCTGGCTCAAAGTTGACTTCACAGGTTATTCTAGCAGGGGTCAGAGTAGCAGAGGCACAACTGGTAACATGACAATCACAGCGAGAAGACAGCAGTGGACGCTGCTCAGCCCCCACCCTTTCTATTCGTACAATCCAGGACCCAGGCAAGAAACGGTGCCATCCACAGCAGATGGTTCTTCCACCGTCTTCCTATCTCCACTAACACAAATCGGATAATCCCCACAGTCATGTGATCAAAGGCCCATCTCCCTCCTGGTTAATTCTAGTTTCTGTCGGGTCTAACCACTTAACATACTGGCTCAGACATTCTCACAATGGGACCATGAAATGATCAACCTGAAGTGAATACACATAATTCTAAAACGAATAATTCAGTGTGATAAAAATGTAACTTTTCTGCTTGACTACTATTCGTAATAATCTGATATTTTAAATTATGCCCCCAGTGCCAGTTCATCTCAAAAGAAACGATGATTCCTGGGGTTGTACCACTCTAGTATAACCAAAGGAGCTCAGCTTCCTTTCATCACCTTTTATCACCACAGCCTCATCAGTGTAGAGGTAGTCCAAAATAACTTTCAGAATCTCAGACTGGATTGGCATTTCCAGAGCTGCACAACTGGAGGCCTATGAGCACAAAGACAGAACAAACTCATTCATCTGAAACAATAAAATAGGATTATGTTCTAAGCTGGGTTACTACTATGCAAACTGCAGACAGGAAATCACAACAAGACCCTTGAAAGAATTTATAAAACACAAACCTGAAATGAGACATTTTATTTAAAATATAACATGAAAAAGGGACACAAAAATTTTCAGAAAACTCATAGGACAGTACTATTGTGTGTCTCGATAATGGTATGATTGTGAATTTTAATCAGTTTTATAGCAACTATGCTAACTTCCATATGTTGGTATTTTCTAGCAAACTTAAACACATATACTTTAACACAAATGAATTAAAAAGCTAATCCAATAAAAAGTTCCAATTCTGAATGTCTGAGTGTATGGCCCCATTCTATGCAGTGGGGCCCATCCACTTTGTCTTCACAGCTCACCTCAATCCACGATCTGCTAAGCATGCTGTGGAAATACTCTGGAAGAAAAACAGTGCAGTCAGAAGAGGGAAGCAGAATCCAACAAAGCCCTCAGCAGCAGCTCACAGACGCCACCTACCAAGTCTCGCACAGAGCACACACTTATGACAGGAGAACTCCTTTCCATCTACAGACTTCATGGTGACATCATACAGAAACGAACTGAAAAAAAAAAGTTCAAACAAAGATTGATTTCTTGCATATTTGCAGAGAAGGTAGAAAAACCCAAGGATTTGGCCCAACTTTGATCTTAGTCAAAAGCTGGCAAGAATAAAAATGTGGCTATGCATGTACTTCATATCTCTCACTACTCACGAAAACGGTAATAGCCAAACCACTTTCAAATTTTTATTGAAAAGGAAACTGAATCTAAACTTTAAAACCTTCCATTTGATTTTCTTTTGTATTGCAGGGAAGGTACGAATGACAGTCAGTAGCATACTCAAAACTCTTCAATTCTCTCATTTGAACAACCTACTGCATGCCAAGCAATCCACAAAAAAACTTTAGTTTCTCCTCCTCCAAGGCGTATCACCTATAAAGAATCTAACACAATATTCTAACAATGCATGTAGAGTACTTATTCTTGGGGAAAGTACACTAAGCAAAAACATCATCCTCACGATGAAAATACACAGTCTGATGGGGGAGGAGGTCGGTGTAAACTCCCACTTGTAAGATTTAAAACTAAAGAAAGCAACAGTTAAAATCCTTTTCTTCATCTGAATAAAATAGAACAAAGGACCTCCTCCTTCAATGACTTGAGCAGTGACTGCTTTTGCTCAATGGCTCCTGTCTCCTCCAAGAGTAGCAGAGGTAATCGGGTGGTGGGCGGCTTCCTTCTCATGAGGGCTGCAAACAGCTCCACTTCCATCTTGGGAACCAAAGCTATGCAAACCTGACCCTCATTTACTAACTTACCATTTTTTCTGACTTAGCTTCAGTTTATTGCCAGTTTTCTTCGCAATAACATTAATTTTTTCATTTTCCAATCTGACTCCTTCTAACCTATCAAGGAAAAATACAAATTAACAAAAGGTGAATACAGTGCTCTCCTAAGACCAACACAAAACAAAATAAGGAAGGTTACAGTTAAACACAGCTACATCATCTCCTAGAAAGGAACAAGAGACCTCATTCCAAGCCATGGGAAATCACGGTTTTAATTAGAATTTAAAATATGCTTCATACCATTATTGAGAAGCCACAAATGAAAGTTGTAACAGTCTTTATTTTCCAATAGGAATCACTGCATACATCACTTCCTGTTCCCATCTATGACAGGTCATACTAGCACATGGGAATCATGGCATACATCCCTTCCTGCTCCCATCTATGACAGGCTATTCTAGCACATGGGAATCATGGCATACATCCTTTCCTGCTCCCATCTATGACAGGTTATACTAGCACAAGCAGCTTCACGGGGCAGCCTTGTGTGGGAAAGGGAGTATCAATACTGATTCACGACGACAGGGGTGGTGAGACACTTTATATAGCTCCATGGCAAGCCTCTTTCAACAACACAAGTCCCTTCCATACTGAGAAGCTGAGATCCACAGAGACCTGCCCTGGCCAGGGTGAGCAGCGCAACAAAGCACATACTGTGCGGGTCTGAGACCAGAGACCTTTCCAGCACACAGCAGGACTTGCCACTCTTCCCGCACAGCACTGAAACCCACCAGCAACCTTTCTGTTCTTTCATTTAAATGAGGAAGTCCCTCAGTGATAACTGCCGCAAAGCAGCAGTGAGGAAATGTCCCATCCCTCTACTCCTACCCCAGAGGCAGGGACAAAGGGAAGATAGGAGAGTGAAAGGAAACACAGGAGGCGACAATGCTTCACGGGAGGGCTCAACAGGGGCGAGCTCAGGAGGGAGCACAGGGTGAGGAACTGTACCTGCTACTCAAATTACTGAGGCCAAACTTCTTAGCAACATTTTGCAACATCCGTACAGGGTCGTTGTCCCCAACACCTTTTCCCTTCTTAGAAGATTTGGGTTTGCTCTTCTGCCGTTCACTAAGTGCGTGGGCCTGGTTGCTTCTGTACACCTCAAATGCTGACTTCTGTTTACCATCCACATGGCAATTCCCAGCATGCAGATGAGAATCTGGGGAGCCCTCACAGTCTTCCGCCTTTCTGTTCAGGATCATTCTTGGTTGGAAGCCATGAGTTAACAAGTCACAGGTATCTGTATACATGAACTGTAAGAGGTATTCGAACAAGTCAGGATGAACTTTCTCCACCACAAAGAGATGGCAGCCAGCGGCATCCTCATCTTTCCGGTAAACATCCGTCAGCTCTGAAGAAGAGCCATCTGTAAGAAACAACTTCTGGAAGAAGTCAGAGCGCACCGCCAAAATGTATTTATGTGCGGGGAAGTGTCTACTGCCGACTTGAAAGGTCACATCGTGGAAGCTGTCCATTTCATCTGTCTCCCTCAGGAGCTTGCCAAATTCTTCAAAAAAAGATGATGAAGACACAACTGGAATCTCATAAAGGCTGGAAATGAAGCAAAGATAATTACTACTATGAAGAGAACAAGGAAATATATCAGAAGCTGATTTCCTTGAAAAGAAACTGTCTGCTTCAACTAAACTTAGAAACATTCAATTCTGGCATTTTGTAAAATGCAAGGATATCACCCAAAATTTGTTAAATATTTTGACAATCTTTAGTGTGTTTCTAAACACACTAAACACATTTCTAAACACAAATGTGTTCTAAACACATTTGTTTTTGCGTAAGGTTAAACAACATACGGAAAAAAATAAAAATAAGAATAGTTTCCAAGTTTTTCCTTTCTTACATAACTTATTTTAGAAGTGGAGAAAAAAAGGAACTAAGCAAATAAAACTAAGGACATGCAAGTAAAAAAAAAGAAAAAGAAATCTACATCTATATCTCAGTCTACAACCCTGAGTGCTGCATGCCTGTAATCACACCCTGTCCATCCATATAACACCCCAGGTGATTACTGCCCTTGCTCGGCCTCGGACCTGGGCAAACCACAATGGATGGTCACCCCACGTCCAGGGCCTCCTCCCTCTTCACCAATGCCACTGATGTTCCTCTTCTCTCTCCCCTAAAATATTTTCTGTGACCATACCACCTCTTTTTTGTCAATTACCATATTCAAAAGTCAGAAACTTTTACACACTACCTAAGAAACATTTATAATACACTCTTCAGAACCTGGGACCCTCAAGTATAGCATGGGCTAAAGACAGACCCTGTGTGGGCATATACATTGTCTTCAATGTTTTCAGGTATCCACTAGGGGGAAGACACACTATCCCCAGTGATTGCCCTTGTAACATACTCATTTGCTGAAGGTCTCTACAGTTCTTAGTAACAGCTCCTCAGTTAAATATGCGTCAGGAGCTACTGAAAACAAAAGAAGATCTAATGATTATTCCTTCTAAAAACAGAATATATTAAAGACAATTATACCTTGTTTTAGGGTCTGACTGTAGGATTGCAAAGTTGCACCCACTTGGATCTGTGCTGACACTAACAGCTCTATGGGCAAAAGGAAGTTTCTCAAGTCGAATTCTTTCATACACACTATTTGAATCAGGGACACAAGACACATCTGATGAGGAATGATGGAGGTTTGGTAAAATGTCTGCTAAAAAGAAAATAAACGGACTAGCATTAATCGAGGCTGCAATGAAATTAGAGAACTGGAATAAAAATGATTTGAAAACATAAAAGTATCTTTCATACACATGAAGTTCTTCTGAAGAATTTAGAATCTCTCCATCTTCAACACAGCATTACGGTCTGTGTACTTACTACATACACAGAGAATTTTCAGTATTAGCCATAATTTCTTCTTCCAACAAACACACCTTCCACACTGCAGCCGAAGTTAACTTTCAGAATGGCATGCCTACCTCTACTAACCCTGTATGAACCTGAGTGTCACCACACGCTCCCGCCATTCTCTTGCAGGCACTGAGCCCAAATGATCACACTGTGTTACTACTGCGTCGGGACAAAATGTCCCTGTCCTCAAGAACAGCAATGAGAACATGCAATAAAAATATGACTAATAACTAGTCAAATTCAGTCTATAAAACTAAGTATAAAATGTTTCCAGGTAGATACGGCACCTATAAAAAGTTTTTCTGGCTATAGTAGAAAAAATTTAAATGAAAAAAAATATATACACAATGACTATTAAGTCAACAGAAATAATAAAGATGGTATAGATTGGGACTGTTGCAATCAACCAGGAGAGGGGAAAGGGAAAGATTAAAAAAAAAAAAAATTAAGATGGGCTGGAGAGATGGCTCACTGGTGAAGAACATTGACTGCTCTTCCAGAGGTCCTGAGTTCAATTCCCAGCAACCACATGGTAGTTCCAAACCATCTATAATGGGATCCGATGCCCCTTCTGATATGTCTGAAGACAGTGACAGTGTACTCATATACATAAATTAAGTTAATAAATCTTTAAAATAAATTAAGATAAGAGTAGCACAACATAGCAACTGCTAAATGTAAGGGACAGTATGGAGTTTAAAGAACAGCCAGTCACTAGGACAAAAAACACTAAGAATCAGCTCAACGAGCCTGAGATCACAAATTCTGTCAGACCACTAAGAGAATGATGTAAAAGTCTTCTGACAAGACAGGCCCATGCTCCGGTTACTCTCAAATGTAGTCATTTCAGGTTCCTGGACTTCGCTATGCTTCCTCTAACATTGAATAATTCTAACTCCTATGTTCTTAAGAAACTCATGTGCACTTATAATAGTTATCTGTCTCAGGGAACTTTAACTAAAAAGTATCTTTTGGCTCTATAAGCTGTGAATCCCACATTTTTTGCATAGTCAATACACCTTGCATGTTTATAGACCTGAGTCATGTATAAAAAAATAAAACACAACAAAATCAATATTATGCAAAACTCTTCATTTTGTTTTGTAATTTTGATGCATTTATAGCTCTGAGCAATCATAAATGTTCTTAAGATATAATACTGTAAGCATGTAACAAGTAGCTCAGTGGCTCAAGAGGACAATAAAGGACCACAATGCTAAAGACTACATTAAATGCTAATGACAGGGAGGGACACCCATGCCCTGTGCCATGAGTGACTTTACAATCTGTAGCAAACAGGCCCGGAACTAACCACAAAGGCAAACACACAGCTTAGAGGTCAGCAGAGCAGTACCCAACACATCCAAAGCTGACTAGGGTACGTAAGGGCAGTCATACCAACTGACCTTTCTTTTCAGAATTCTTTCTTTTGTCTTCAAACCATTTCCCTTTAAATCCTTCCCCATCGTGTGTGACAAACAGAATTTCATTTCTATTTAAAGCAATATCGGAGATTGACACCTGGCGGGGATAGGCCCATCGGCACTGCTTCAGAGAACTGCTGACCGATCTCCAGCAAAAGACCTGTGAGGAAATCAGAGAACAGCACAACATAAAGTGCACGGCGGCAGAACAAGCACACACTGACTGAAGCAGCATTGTCAGAGTAAGAGCCTTAGCCTCTGTGTTTCCATGACTACTCTTCCACAGAGAAGAGAGATGCTACAAAATCAAGACGATGTTGGACATACACCTTTTAGGAAAGTAGACTATGCCACATCATGTATTAAAATGTGTTTCAATGACACTCCTCCAAAGGAGGTGCTGTTTCCGGCATGCCTTGCTTGGGGCAAACAGTCCTGCTGGAATAACATAGCACACTAAAATGTTCGAGCCAATACTTTAATGTCAGATAATTACCGAATTCAATCCATCCCACTCTCAAGAATAACAAGAAGATATACTTAATTATAACCAAAACAAAATCGTAAATAAAGACCCTAGTGTAAGATTACCAGCAGCCCTGGGAATGGGATAGGGAGTACTGCTAAGGTGTGGAGAGGATGCAAGGGGAGGGTGCTGGGCTTCCCTGTGCAACTCCATCTACAGCAGCAGTGCCTTTGCCTGGGTACCTGTCAATTCTAAACTTAAAACTGCTTGTGGCTGTTCACTTGTTTTAAGACAGGCACTTCCTATACAGTCCAGGCTAGCCTGAGAGTTCATGAGTACCAGCCTCACTGTCCTGTACAATGGGATTAAAGGAGTGTTCCACCATACCCAGTAAAAACTGATGATTTCCAAAAGTATGACACCTCATAACCATTTTTTAAAGTAAAGTACAAAATAGCATCTGCCAAAGTCATTCACACAGAAGGTCATGCTCTCCCTATGAAAATAATGCCTACAACTTGTACCTAGAAACACATCAGCAGGTGGAGTTTTGCAATTACATCTTGTTGTGTCTGTTTATCTTTGAGGGGTGAGGTTGAAACAGGGTCTTCTAAGCAGTCCAAGATGCACTGTAGTCTACTATGCAGACAGCACAGCCCCAGCCTCCAGCTAGGACTACAGGGGAGTACCACTATGTAAAGGCTGCGGTGTTTCATGAGGAGGGAAGAGACACTCTGTAATACTGACAAATATGCCCAGAAGTGATTGTGCAGTTTTTAAAATGTGAAGCATCGTATCTCTACTTACACCTCACAAAATATTTATACTATTATTTTATATTAAAAAAAAACTGTTTTCTGCCGGGCAGTGGTGGTACTTGCCTTTAATCCCAGCACTTGGGAGGCAGAGGCAGGTCAATTTCTGAGTGCGAGCCCAGCCTGGTCTACAGAGTGAGTTCCAGGACAGCCAGGGCTAGAAAGGGAAACCCTTTTTCTGGAGGTTTGGGGTGGCAGGGAACTGTTTTCCTAGCCACAGTGTGTAATTTTATCAGCATTACGAAAATATAATACACAGATATAATGTTAAACTTAAATATATTTAAGCTTTACAATACTATTTAAATTGAGGAGATATCTATAATTTATAATTTTGAGCCTATATTAAGCATATCTTTATGTAGAATGCATTTTAGGACTGGTGAAAGGGTTCCCATGTACAGCTGCTTGCTGCAAGCCTGAAGACCTGAGTTCCATTCTCAGGGCTTGCATGGAGTAAGAGAGAAGGCGCTCCTCTAACTTTTCCTCTGGCTTCCGCATAGCGCACCTCAGCATTGTGCACACGTATGCTTGTACATGCATGTGCTCACATAAACATATAATTTAAAAATTAAAGATACTTAAAATTAGCAATTTTATGGGAGAAATGAATTGATACATTTGCACAAGGAATAAAAATGACATTTAAGAGCTAAAATCTAGAAACACCCCATTGTTTATACATGTAATAGAATAAAGGGCACCATAGTCTCTGCACACACACATACATTGTATATACACTTACAAAAAACCATAATTGGGGAAAATCCTTTCAATTATGGCCCAAATCTATAATATATTGTCTACTTACTGTTAGAAATATAACTAAATGACATTTTCTTCTATCTATGCCTTTCAACACTGTTGATAAATATTCAGTTTACATACCAAATAATTCAAACTTCTTGTTTTCATTTTATGAAGAAATGAACCTTTAGGCTGCAGTACTGTACACCATTGGGTTAGAGACAGTCCTGTGTATCTCTGCAACCCTAGTTGTCATCTCTGCTCCACTAGATGTCATAGAAGGGTAGAAGCACCAGCAGCAACCACCAAAAGCTAGGCATTACACCTGACATTACCATGGTCTACGTAACTCACACTGCTAGTCTTCAACATAAAGCTCCACTCACCCTTCCAGCTCCATCCATAGCAAGGACGCATATTTTCTGACCCCCATTTTCTGTCAAATGTTCAGGATCAACTTTGTATTCCATACAACCCCCAGAGACAAGAACCTTTTTCAAGTTTAGTTGTCTGAGTGAAAAAGAAAAATCATAAATTAACATCCTCTAAAGCACACATGCTTAATTTTATAGAAATGACCATTCAGTGACTGCCAGGGAAAATAGAAAGGTTCTTTCTGCACTCACCGCGGTCCTTCCCAGGCTGCTCTTTCTTTCCTATGGCAAGACTCTCCTCTCAAAGCCTCAACTCACACTATGAGCACCCAGACCCTACCTGCTAAGGTACACATTCACTTAGAGTTTCATTCTCTAGAAGGCTAGCAGCTCCTAAGTATAATTTCATCTTAACAGAAAAATAAAATAAAATAAAATAAAATAAAATAAAATAAAATAAAATGCTTAAAGCTGGCCAGACCTAAGCAGATACACATGCCATGAACCCCGTGGCGGCTGCTCACCACTCAGCCGTTGGCCACACACTTGCCTGCCTGTGCCTGGACACTGGAGAACCTGCCAATTGCTACTCTCCAACTGTCTTCCCTCTCAGAAAGTTTATTTGCTTTGAAAAAACAAGTTTTCAAAGTTTTTTTCTGTAGTACTTTCATCTGTATCAAAACAATTTCTTACTGAAAATTTGGAAGGTAGGTATATTTATACAATTTAAAGTGTTCAAGGGGAACTTTAAAATGTTTTTGTTTTGTTTTGTTTTGTTTTGTTTTGTTTTGTTTTCGAGACAGGGTTTCTCTGTGTAGTCCTGGCTGTCCTGGAACTCACTTTGTAGACCAGGCTGGCCTCAAACTCAGAAATCCGCCTGCCTCTGCCTCCCGAGTGCTGGGATTAAAGGCGTGTGCCACCACTGCCCGGCCAAAACCAAAAATTAAAGAAAACCATTCTTAGTTTTCCCTTCGATTCTGTCTTCTCACGGAGCCCAGCATGCAGCTATCAGTTGGTAAGCAGCTAGAGAGATGAGTTCATATTTCTTATAGTGACAGGTTCCTTTTCCAGAACTGCACATACTTAGTTGCCATCTTCTTGCACTGATAGTCTGCAAGTAAGTAAATATCTCCCCTCGTGGTGACACAGACTGTCGCGCCATCACTTGCAGCTACCAAAGACACAGTGATATCCTTATGATGAAGGGCAGAGACTTGGCGAGGGGTTGTGACACACTTTTCTCCATTGGGATCCAGTAAGTGACCTAAAAATTTACACAAATAGACAAACCATCACATACCTATTCTAAGATCATACTGTAGCGTTTGGATATTGCCCTGAAAGATTTCTTACCCAACTGTCCACCATTCAGTCCCAGTGTGTAAACGGCTTCTCGAGTCCACAGCACTGTATGAAACCTGCCCGCTGCTACTCCAATGATAGTCCTTCCTTTCAGATATTTTGCCTGTATCTATTTAAATGACAAGTAAGACTGTAGTTGACTACATATTTAAAATCTAGTGAGTTTTCTCTAAGATACAAGTACACCCTCCTCACTGCTACTGCCTTAGCAACTGCTAATGTCTCATCTCATCACTCATAACAAGTCACAAATCTCAGACCACAGTGATGCAGCCACTTTCAGACATCAGCATTAATAAACCAAACTAACATTATATAAAACCCAAATCATCAAAATAAGCAATAAGCAATATATAAAATAACTATTCTTAAAAAAAAAATGGTGATTTTTTTTAAAATCTGAAATATCCAGGGTCTCACAATGGTAGCAAGCTTGACACTCTGACCCAGATGACTTTCTTCCATGAGGGAATGTCTTATGCATATCTGGACCCTACCCAACAGTCACTGGCCTCACCATCCCACTCCTGCTTAAACTGGCTTCATACTGTCATGTGACCCCTGCCTAGGGAATCAAAGCTGTTTATCAACTCATCTTAAGGTGGCCATAACTCCACAAAGCTAAATACCCACGAGTTGAATCTAAGTTAGAGAACACAGATCTTTTTGAAAGTATCCAAGTAGACACTCTGCACAAATTTCCTGGAGTAATACTACTGATCCATTAGCAATCCAGAAGAGAGAAGAGGAAGACTTCCATACTTAACTAAAAATGTCAACTCAATAATAATTCTAGAAACAGGATTGAACTAAAAAGCAATAGCATTTAAGACTTCAAGTGTGGTGCCCTGAGACTATCTGCCAGAGGTGACGAGTCTAATAACTCTTTCATTTGGAGGACTCCGCATTCATCAGAGTAGTACAAGGGCAAGGCTGCTGTATCTGGGGAATGGGCACCTTCTGATGGTGGTCATGTGCTGGAGTGGTGGACTGACTGATCCACACATCCTCAGGAAAGCAGGTGCGACACCTGAGTAGACACACATTTAAATAAGCAAAGGCTTTGTTTTTTTTTTTGTTGTTGTTGTTTTTTTTGTAGTACCTTGCTTGTACAGGTATAATTCTATTGATTGATTTAAAAAAAAATCATTTAAGTTTCAAACTAAAAAAAAAAAATCCAGGGCTGAGGGTAAACTGAGGTAGTAAAAATCTTGTCTAGCTTGTAAGAATCTTGACTTCAATCCCTAGAACCAAAAAAAGAAAATAAAAATGAAAACTACTTCTAAACAGCTGTTGAGAGGGCTCCTGAGCTAAGAGCTTATCTTGTTCTGACGGAGGCCCTGAGTTCAGTTCATAGTATCAGGTCAGGCAGCTCACAACCACCTGTCACTCTAGCTCTAGCCAACTCCTCTGACACCCAAAAATACCTGCCCACGGTGCACATACACAGAGACACACATACACAAATAATTTTTTTAAATCTTTAAAAGTTAGTCTGTGGTAATCTCTGTGGTAAGAAATCCCCCAAATGTACAACCCCAGATGTGCTTTCATTTTTAACTTCGAGTGAATGTGAATGTGTACTGTAATTTTCTTATGAAAAAAAAAAAAAAAAAGTAGGGAGCATAGGAGGCCCTGAGTGAGCGAGACCCTCAGCTCAGTGGACTCCAGAGCCATGCAGAGGAGTTACTCCTCAGCCTCATGGGAGCGGCAGAGCCTCACCTGAGTGAGCCTCAGCAGGAAAGGCAAAGCTGTCCTCAGGAGCTGAGTATGCGTGTTCATGAACAGCTAACCAGTGTGTGCACACATCAGCAATTGCAGCTTCCTCCTCCTCCTCCTGGATGTTTCCAGCCTGAGACTGTAGCCTGCAAAGACTTCCTACCACGACCAGCTAACCCCTCCCTTTGCTGTCCCTAACAAACATGCTGAGGCGCTGGGATGCTGGTGATAACAGGTGCCCTCGTCAGGGTAAGCACATCACCTCTTGATTCAAGCTTTCCTGTACATATGCCTGTCTCTCCTTTCTTCATTCTCTCACTGCTGCAAGCCAGGGTTCTAGGACCCAAGACGCAGGGCTCATATCAAAAAAGCATGTATCACTGAAGGTGAAAGTTAATTAGATAAATAATTACTCAGTAAGTTATGTATTTTGTCCATGTTTTATAGAAAATAAACACCTAATTGGTTATAAATAAAAGCTTACCTGTCTGGGTACATTACAACTAGCAGGTGGAGGAATAATTCCTAATTGGTGAAACATGTTGAGACCAAATGTATAGACACATCCATCGTCAGTTAACACAACAGTGTGATCCTTAGCAGCTGCCACTTGCGAACAGTTGTGACCAGACAGTCCTTCCACAAGCCTGGGAACCTAGGAAGCAAAGCTAACTTTACTATAATACAACAGTCTGTAGTGACCATTTATATAAAAATGCACACAGAATCAAAATGGTATGACTGTATCGTCAAGAGTTTAAGACTCCACCTCATCTAAGTGCAGGTAAGCTAATGACCTTATGTTATGTTCGTGGCTTATGAGCAAAATAGATATAAGTCAATAGGGAACTTGAATAAAATAATTCAAGAGAGTTTTAAAACAGTTTTAAATTTTTTGTCCTCTTTTTCTCTCTCTGTGTGTGTGTATGTGTGTGTGTATGTG
Source organism: Mus minutoides (assembly GCA_902729485.2). Taxonomy (NCBI): domain Eukaryota; kingdom Metazoa; phylum Chordata; class Mammalia; order Rodentia; family Muridae; genus Mus; species Mus minutoides. The sequence continues at coordinate 823,665 of LR749849.1, forward strand.
TATGTGTGTGAATCACATGGCACATGTGTGCAGGTCAGAGGAAAATTTGTGAATCTGAATGATCAATCTCATGTCAGGCCTAGCGATACCTGCTTAGCCATCCTGTTAAGTCTCCCAAGTGCAAATTTAGAAGGCATGAATAAAAAAAAAAAAGGAGCCCTTTACTATTTGGTATTTTAGGGAGGAAAGGAATGAATATAGCCTCCCTTGAAGGAATAAGCAAGCATACATCGTCCTGTTTCTCTGGAGTGAGTTACCCTACACTCAAAGATCCCCTCAGCTACCTAGGAGCTATTTGATTTCAATCAAATTTTAACATCTCCCCCTCATTTTCCTTACTGAGAAGCTAAGCGGTCAGTAAATGACTCCTTTCTTACTGTCACTGTAATGCACAAAATGCAGAGAGGTACTTGCAGCTCTCAGGACCACTGTGAACCTTACTAAAGTAACAGCAGTATACCAAATCCTCAAGCAGTGCAAGTTATTAATGATGTGGCTTTCTTTTAATAGATGATAAACACACTAGATGTCTTCTTATAAAAAGAGAAAAAAACAAATCAGACTTTCCTGGTACGTAATAAACTAAGTTTTTTTTTTTCAATTACCACTAAGTTTTAGTAACATAAAGACTAACATTCTAATTATATATAAGATATTGCTCACTTTTTTGGATCATGTATATTTTAACAAAATAGTTTAAGGAAATAAAAAACTACTTCTCCAGAGAAAGGGTTTTATAACTTAAGTCAAACCTTAATTTCACCCTATAATTTATATATATGCATGTACATAGATAAATATGTATGTGTATATATGTGTGTGTATATATACATAAATATACATATACGTACATATTATAAATACATATATTTCCTTAGTATTTTCTGTAGGTCAAATATTTTCAAGATACTTTCACTTTATATCTAAGTCTTTAATATGTATGCTATATACTAGGAAACAAATTTCTTAACACTATTGCTAATTTTGTAGATTATTTTGGCCTTACAGTTGATTAAAAGTCAAATGATGTTTCTAATTCATCACGGCTTTACTAACATCTATTATGTGATGATTCAATTACCAAGCATGTCTGCTCGTCTCCATGGCCTAAGCGTCCTCCGCGACCATGGCCACAGGTGTAAACCTGCCCTTTCTGGGACAGAAACACTGAATGAAATTTGCAAAGCACCACCTAAGGAAAAACAGAATTATGTTATTAAAATGATCTGGAAAACAGTTCTTTTACTTTATTTTATTCTCTAAAGTGGAATATTGTTAATTATCTAATTTAGGTAGTGGGTTTAGGGGTATTCACTATACTATTCTCTGTACAAGTGTTCTAAAATTAAAATAAAAAATATAAATGCCTCATTTTATACAACGTCTATCTATCCACATCCACATGGGAAGTGAACGAAACAATCAGCTGAGTAGGAGAGTAAACACTAAGTGTGAGCTCGCAGGCCTCATGACTAAGCAGAGTTGTCCTTCGTTTTCCAATTTAATGATGTATCAAACAGCAAGAACTGACCAGAGTACAAAATGGAGAACAAAGATTATCACATAGACACTATGCTATTAATAAAACATGGAAAGAGTATTTTCGGGCAGTAGTCATCTGACTAATGCATAGTTGGGGGAGTAGTGTGTTCTTTTTTGGTCTCTGTTTTTATCAAATAAGGCTTCCCTATCATTAGACAACCTTAAAGAATTGCATGTGTTTTCAAGTCTTTCCCTTTCCCACTTCCTTTCTCAGGTCCCAAGGCTCCAGCGGCCACTGCCACACACGGAGCAGTCACATCCTCCAGAAGCGAGCATACAGACCAGGCAGACTGCACTGCAGCAGGTGGGAGGGGAAGTTCACAGGTGTCCAGCAGGCCTGTGCTTACTGAACAGCCAAACACCGCTGCTCTCACTGTGGCCTTACGTGGCTCTACCTTACTACACTCCAACAGCTTCCTTCTGAAGTTACAGACAGGTGAAAAAGAAAGAAATCCTAAAATCCTTCTCCAGAAAGTCATAATCCTTTGGAAAATAAGAAAATTATAAGCTGAGCTACAGAAATCCATGGGCTACTCAGACATCCATAAACACAGCATGCCTGTCCAAAAAGAGTAATATAAAATACTCATTTAACTGTACTACAAATACCACAGATAAAAGAAAGTCTAAAACCTAATCCCAAGGTTTTAAACCTAAAATTTATAAAACAAAAAAATTATTGTATGAGTCAAAACAAATATATGTGGGTCAATTATATTATCACTATCATTCCACTGCTAAATAATCCATGATAGCAGACCTTAACACTGTATTTTTAAACAGTCAGACATGGTTTTTCCCTTCAGTTCTCTAGGACATATAACAGTCGTATCTCTGCCCACGACAGTCACATGGTTTTTCCCTTCGGTTCTCTAGGACATATAACAACCGTATCTCTGCCCCACGACAGTCAGTTCCTTAGGTGTGACACACAGTCAGCTCGTTTTCCGTGGCTTAACTATGCTCAGGACGACGTCATCCAGCTTCTTCTTCCCAGACTGAAGCATCCTCTCCCCCTCACACCTGCCCAGAGCTTCTCGGACTCATAAGCCTCTTTGATCCCCAATTACTTCACTAATATAGTTCCTTTCATTAGTGAATATTTTGTTTTTTAATGTATTGTTCTAAACTTAATACCATCAAGTAGAAGAGAATCAACGTCTTATACTGCACATACAGTAGAACCATTACACAGACTCAGAGTGTAGGTCCCTCCCTTATGGTCCCACTATTCCCTCACTGCTTGCCAAAGTGCCCCACTCAAGGTCACAAAATCTAGCTCTACTACATAAAAACGCAAAAAAGAAAAAATATTTTTTCAGTACTCTAAATCATTCGAATAACAGATATTTAAACTATGATTCATAACAGTAGCAAAATTATAGTTATAAAGTAGCAACAAAATCATTTTATGGGGATCACCACAACCTGAGGAACTACGTTAATGGGTCACAGCAGTAGGAAGGTTAAGAAGCACTGTCCTACACAGCCTGTCAGTCATCAACAGCTGTGGATGGATTACCACTTTGTGCTCTTAGACAGGAAACTGAGGATGAATGAACTGCCCCTGTATGAAACCCTCAAGAAGTACTCAAGCCAATGTGTCCTCAGCACTGCCTGCCCCAGGGACTACGTAGTGTACACATTCCACTACTGCTCTGACGGCTCATCTCCCTCAGTTTACTATTGACTGACACCAGGTTCATGATTTCCACCCTTTGAGTACTGTAAGTTTCTTCAGGTTTAAAGAGAGCTTTATTTTAATGATAGCAATATACCATTCTTAAATTCTTTAGTCTCTTCCCATTCCTATACAAGCTCCTATTCCTGGCCTTTGAAAACTGAACATTCTCTACAATTCTCTCTCTCTCATTTACTTTAAAACAAAGTAATAACAAGTAACAACAAGAACCAGAAGTGACACCAACAAGGGAAAGAGCAGTGCTAAGGAATCAGTTAGACACTGTGGCCACTATCCACGGAAGAGCTAGAAAGAGGCTTGGCAGGGAGAATTATGCTAGAATCTGGCATGTCCTCCAAAGCCTCCTGTGTAAAAGGCTTGGTCCTCAGGTTGGTGTCACTGGAAGGTGGTAGATACTTAACAAGGGGGTGGATCTAGTAAGAAGTGAAAGATCATTACGGGAATGCCCTCCCCTCAAAGGGGACTATGGGAGACCAGTCTTTCCTTCCCACTCGCTGTCTGCTGACTGCTGTCAGTCAGGTGAGCAGTGATCTTCCTCTACCACAGTCTCCAACAGGCTAGGCTAGGTCAGGCTATGCTAGGGCTATGCTAGCGAGCAGGCACATCCTGACAGTGGCACACTCTGTGCAAGTAAACCCCACCACTCCTCAGCAAAGCTTCACAGCTTACCAGCTCAAAGCACAAACTCACTCACATTTAGAATATCAGGACTATGCACCAAAGATCACAGCAACCAGCAACACATGCACTTGAGAAAAACCGCCCTGGCAGCCCTTTCAAACATTTCATATGTCCTGATATGACTAAAACTAATACAGTAAGGAAAAAGAAACGGAAGTAAGAAATTCCTAATGGATTGCATCATTAGACCTTCAAAAGAGTAAAACTGTGCAAGATCCAAATTATAAAATACAAAGTTTGCCGTATCTCTCAAAGTACACGGACGATCCTTGAAAATACCTGCTTGACATAAACCCCGCTCCTGGAAAACAGGTCCAGCAGCTCGGGGTGATGTTTGCTATTCTGGCTTCCGTGGCCCAGAGTGAAGTTTGTGTTATCTCCCCAAGTATAGACTTCTGTGGGATCTGAAATAGAAATTAAGATTTTTTCTTTTATACTGTTATGGTTTAAGCAAATTACAACTTAGCCTAATTATAGATATACAATGATCATCAGTTTACCTGAAACATGATTCAATAGAAACTGATTTAGTTCCCATATTTAGAACAATTGTAGTACTGTATAAATATGAACCTATTAACACAATATATAATTCTAAGAAATTCTAACACTCAAAACATCAAAATCACAGTGAAAGCCTGAATCTGATGTGAGCAATAACAGCATTCGGTCCTCCCAGGTCCTCACTGAGAGCTACACATAACCTCAGGGAACCTGCCATGTCTACCTGACAGCATTTGGTCCTCCCCAGGTCCTCACTGAGAGCTACACATAACCTCAGGGAACCTGCCATGTCTACCTGACAGCATTTGGTCCTCCCCAGGTCCTCACTGAGAGCTACACATAACCTCAGGGAACCTGCCATGTCTACCTAACAGCATTGGGTCCTCCCAGGTCCTCACTGAGAGCTACACATAACCTCAGGGAACCTACCATGTCTATCTAACAGCATTGGGTCCTCCCCAGGTCCTCACTGAGAGCTACACATAACCTCAGGGAACCTACCATGTCTACCTGACAGCATTCAGTCCTCTCCAGGTCCTCACTGGGAGCTAACACATAACCTCAGGGAACCTGCCACGTCTACCTTGTTCCTAAGAAACTCTAAGTATAAAACTCTAAGTGTAAAGCTCCTAATTATACCCGTGTTTATAAAATGAGCACACTATCACTGGCACTATATGTTACCATATAAGCATTAACGTTTTTTTAGGGGATTTGAAGGATTGAGACAGGGATTGAGAGTGCAGGACAGCCTCTGAATTCATTATGTAACAGAGCATGGCCTCACCCTCCTTACTCCAACGCCACCTAACAAGTACTGGGATTACAGATCTAAATTAACACACACAAACCTAACATTAAATTTCACAGTTCACTCTTGATACAGAAAATCACAATGACTAATAAAACTGATACAAAATTTAATCAGAGGTAAGTCTGTGATAAGTCTTTGTTTTTATTCTGGAAGACTGAGAATACTGTAGGATAAAATTTTGAATTTCATGTACAAAGCAGTGTGACTGTGGGGGGAGGGGGTGCAGCAGAGAGAGGGGGGAGGACTATGTTCTCTCTTAGCTCATATATAAACCACACAGCACTCCCCTTTAACTCTCTTCTGCTTCCCTGTAAATCCACACTTCCAAAACCAAGAGGGCAAAGAAACTGGAAGAAGGGACACTGTACGTGCAAGTAAGATTGGGGAGATGTTCACTGGGCCAAAGTGCTTGTTATACAAGTATAAGGACCTACATTCAAATAAGTGAACTTAGTCCATGTAAGAGGCAGACATGGAGTGAACATCTGTAACCCCAGGACTCCCACAAGGCAACAGGAGTCAAAAGCAAGAGAATCCCAGAAGCTCCTAGAACAGTTAATCTGGCAGATGCACCAGAAAAAAAGAGGTGCTATCTCAAACAAGGTGAACGGCCAGAACCCACACCCAGGGCCACCTCTGTCCTCACACATGTACTGTGTGACATAAACTTGCCCATATTCATACACAAATTCAGACACATACACTCACACAAAGACATTTACTAAATAAATTGATTTTTTTTAAAGTTTTAAATGTGTGGGTAAAACAGTTACTTCTATTCTTTGTTTTCATTTACTTCAAATGTTGATGTTGTTTCCCGAATGCACATTATGACTTTAAACTAGTGAAAATTATAAAATGCCAACCCTTTGGGTTGTATTTTAATTCTTACAGACATACAATTTTAAAAAGACAAAAAAAACTTTGTTAATACACAAATTAAAGAAAGCCCAATAGGCATGAAAGTAAAAGTTCTTTGTATATATTCAAACAAATAAATGCTCAATATCTTAATGAGAATGGAAGTCTATTAAGAGTTTCCAGGTGGGGGAACCCTCTAGAATGTACCAAAGACCTGGGAGGTGAGAGACTCTCAGAACTCAAAGGGAGGGACCTTAGATGGAATGTCCATCGGTGGGGACAGGGAACTTGTAGAGTCCATCTCCAGTAGAAAGACAGGACATTAAGTGGTGGGAAGGGGTTGTCATCCCACAGTCAAAAACTCTGACCAGAAATGTTCCTATCTGAAAGAACTACAGGAACAAAAATGGAGAAAAGCATGAGAAAAAAGAAGTCCAGTGACAGGCCCAAATTGAGATCTAGCTCAGGAGGAGGTCCCAAGGCCTGACACTATTATTGATGTTATAGTGTGCTCACAAACAGGGTCCTATCATGACTGCCCTCCAAAAGGCCCAACAAGTAGCTGAAAGAGTCAGATGTAGATGTTTACACCAATGGGCAGAAGCTGCTGACCCCTGTGGTTGAATTAGGGAAAAGCTGGAAGAAGCTGAGGAGGAGGGCAACCCTATAGGAAGGCCAGCAGTCTCAACTAGTCTGGACCCCCAAGATTGCTCAGACACTGGGCCACCAACCAGACAGCATAAACCAATTGATATGAGGCCCCAAACACTTATACAGCAGAGGACTGCCAGGTCTGGACTCAGTCAGAGAAGATGTACCTAACTCTCAAGAGACTCAATGAGTGGGGAGGTCTGGTGCGGTGGGGACAGCCTCTCAGAAATGGGAGGTGGAGGGAAGGAAGGGGTGTGGGATGTAAAACAGTTGAAGGATGGACCAGGAGGGGGAAGAGTCTGGACTGTTAAATAAATAAATAAATAAACAAACAAACAAACAAACAAACAAACAAACGTGTTTCCAGAGCTGCACCTTCCCAGACTGTGCTTCTGAAATTGTTCTTACCAGTGTCCTTAAATACAACATGAGTTGGCCTGTCCTTCATGAGAAGATCCAAAGGAGACAATCCTTCTTTATCTTGCATATACAAGCTAACACCATGCTAAGGGAAAAAAAGTACATATTATCAATTTATGCCAAATCAGTAACATCTACTCTTAAATATCAAAATCAAATGATCAACCCCATAAACACATTGAAAAGAGAAAATAACCATTATCCCTCATAGCCACAGACATTTTTCTCTGATATACAAAAGAACTAAAATATATCAAATGCTCAATTATTGGTAGACCAAGAAAGAAATAACATTCTAAAATTTTGGTTTGGGTGTGTCTGTGTGTGTGGGTGTGTGTGTGTGTACACAGGTGCCCAATGACACAGAAGTGGACATCAGATCGCCTAGAACTAGAATTACTGGTCCTTGTGAGCCACCCAATGTGGGTACTGGGAGATGAACTCCCCATCTCTAGCCCCAAGGTAACATTTAAACCAGAAGGAGGGATGACAGATTTTCCATCTGTGGCCCTGCTGGGTGGTGGAGGAACAGCTGACAGGTAGGGCCGATAGGCAGTCTCCATCATTGTCCTGCACTAATGAAGGAGCTACAGAGTTGGCCTCTTCCTCTTGTTGCTTTGCAAACACTAAGAGGTGAGTAGAGTGCTCCACCCCAGGCTCCAGGCCATGATGTGCTGTGCTACCACAGACCCCAGGCAATGGGAGCAATGAGAACTGGTGTGAAACCTCCAAAACACACACCAAAACCCAATTTCTTCATCATAAGGTAATGTACCTCAAGTATTTTGTTACAGTGACTTCAAACAAACCATATGAGGAACATCTGATGGCCTGGAAGGACATACATCTGTATATATGGAGTAAAGCACATTTACAGACCTTCTAATTTTTTATAGTCTATTTGATGTCTATAAATGAAAGGGCTGCAAAGATTTCACAGCAAAGGCAGCGTTTGTCTCCTATGACGTGATCACCAGTGCCCTGTTTCCTTCATCTCACCTGCCCTGGTCTTACAAGAGTAAGAAGGGCAGACTGATGGGCACAATATTACAAATTATACACATGACAAATGAGAACTCAGTAATTCAGAGTGTAGCTTGTTATATATCTCTACTAGACCTTACTGACCACATGTATCTGCATGATCCTATGCAGTGGCCTCTCAACAGAATACAGGACTCTAGACTCTTGTTCTCTAGAACCCCTTAAGGACTCCCTTACTTCCTAAAATACTTGTCTTGAACGCTAAAGGTACATATGTTGAGCAGAGTCTGTGCTACTTGTTTAAGATAATTCTCTCAGTACATATCTCCCAAATGTGTAATTTACAAAATAGTGTTTAAGTCTACAGCAGCCTAAAGAGCATGAGAATTTTATGATAGTCTTCTACGGGTAACAGATAGACTACATACATCATTTCATTACAGAGCACTAATGCGAATGAAAACACTAACATCTGTTTTCATCTTAACTGTATAGTCCTAAACACGGTAAGGTAAAAACTATCATTACTGGGATTCAGAGGAGGATAAAATTTCAGATCAATTATTATGTTTATAGTTATTCTATATTGGTTTGAAAAGTAGTTTTTGTTTATAGGTCTATGGTCACTTGGAAGTCCTGGCTGTCTCTTCTAAAGGTCTCTAACATCATCTTAAGATCTTTTTGCTTTATGTTACTACCACTGATTTCTGTTATGTGCAAAATCCTAACACTACAATATTTTAAAGCTGTTTCCTATTTATATTAAATTATTTTATTTTTGCCTATCTCCCATCTGTAATATTTCTAATGTCTCTAGTGCATCGATCTCTGGCATGTACTAGACACTCAAAGTTATTTGTTCTAAATACTTTGCAGTTAGTGTGTCATTCAACCCCTATGACTTTGGGATTAGGGTTCCATAGCAGTAAGACAAATCCAAGCAAGTTCTTCCCGATACATGAGTAAACAGCAGTCAATGGCACAAGGGGTCGTGACTCTTGACTGCAACCCCAGCTAGGAAATAGGATTACAAGTTTGAATTCACCTTGAGCAAAATCCAGTCTCCAAATCTAAAACTGACTAAGTATAGTTCACCATTGTGTTCTGGCCTGTCGTGTGTGAGGCCCTAGGCTCACCCCAATATTACAAATGAAGCAGTTTAAAGTACACTACAACAGATGCAGTAGAATCCTACATGCATAGTCTTTGGCATTCCATCACATCGTGGAATAAAGCTGTCAGAGCCATGATACTTAAACTTGCTATCTCTATTGTAGCTTTATGTAGGTAGAGTCTCTGCCAAGATTTCCTGTATTCAGCAATCAACGACTGACAATATAAACAGTGTGGGTGTGTATTTACTGAGCAACTTATTTTGGCATTTGATATAAAAATGCTATAGGTCAAGTTTTATCAGATGCAATTTGCTGAGCCTCAATTCATGATTATAGTGTCTTGTTGCCAATATGTGACACTTTTAGTACTCAGGTGTACATGAGGAAGCTGACATGAAGCCCCTCAATGAAGCCTCGTCCTGCACCCCTTTCTGCTGATAGGAGAATTTCAAGGTCACAGGAAGGGACGTGCTGAACAGGTATCTTACAACGGGAGAACACTAAATAGTTTGGAAGAATTTTTTGGTAGAAAAGTTTTAGCAGTGAACTTCACTCACTATTAGTTATCTATCAGTGGTCAGTAAGTCTCTAATAATAAGACAGTCTAAGGGCAAGATGCCCAAAGCACAATTTCCCAGCTTCATAGCCAATGAACACCCACACCACCATGAAAATCTAAAGCAGGCAAAGTCCAAATTCTAGGCCACATCACAACTGTTTAAATTGAAGCCCTAAATACAGACTTATGACTAGTAACCTTTCAGACAGAAGAAAATGAAGGACCCTCCAAAGCTCAACAGACTAGAAATGATTCCAGGCAAGGTTACAGAGGTAAGATGGGATAAGAATGGGGCCAATTGATGCTTTAACTCTTTAGCTTTCCCTCCATGGAGAGTAAGGGTTAGTAGATAAATGAGACTCCTTACAGAAGCGGGGACAGATATGAGGAAGGACTGACTGCTACTCTCCTTTTGTAGATATAACTGAATTTTTGGAATTATGTTTGGAAATTATCCAAGATGTATTAAGTCAGACACTTAAGACAATTTAGCTACAGAAAATAAACACTGCACTATCAATTCTAGAGAAATTTTAATCCAGTAACATGGCTGCTCTGACAAGGGATTGCATCCAAAGACCATCTAAGTCTATGTGATCCAGATGGAATGCAGACATTCTCTGGATTACAGTAGGACCTGTTGGGGATACAGACACCCTTAGTACACACCTTTGGTCCCTAAGACTGAAGGTAAGGTTGGATTGTAGAAGAAAGCAGCCATGTTTGAAAGTGACATCTAATTGAGAGGGGGTGTTGAGTGTGTATCGTAGTTTTACCAGGATAGTTTCACAGAGACAGAGAGGGCAGAGAGAACAAATTAGACAAAGGTGAAGACAGAATGAGCCAGAGAATGAGAAGGAACCAGAGATTAGAATATATTGCCAAAAGTTAGGACAAGGCCAGGCAAAGCAATTCAGTCAGAAGCCAAGAGAAGCCAGAATCAGTCTTACAAGATTAGATTGTTCAGAGGCTAGAAGCTTCCAGGTCTAGGCCTAGGTAGAGATGGTTAGAACAGAGAAGTAAACACTCTGAACAGAGAAGGAAACATTCTGGGCTCATGTATTCAAACAGCTTGGATATGGGTCTCGCCTCATCCTTTCTTCTGCATAAAAGTGACATTTATAATCAATATAAATAGAAATTATTTTGATGAGCATATAGTAAAAAAAAAATTGTAAAAATAAGGTTTTGCAAAAATCAAACAGATGAGGCTGGGAAGATGGCTCAGTGGTTAAAAGAAGTGACTGCTTTTCCAAAGGTCCTGAGTTCAATTCCCAGCAACCACATGGTGGCTTGCAACCATCTGTAAGGGGATCAGATGTGTCTGAAGACAGCTACAGTGTACTCACAAACATAAAATAAACAAATCTTTAAAAAAAAATGAAACAGATAAGAATTCTAATGATAAGATTCCTAATTTAGCTACACATTGCTTAAGGATAGAAAGACTTCTTTTGTGTTTTCTGGGCTGCACAAATTTGAAAAAAAAATGCCTATATAAAGCAGAGTTATATATTTAGAATGCATGACTCAGTATTCATTAGTCCAATGACACTGGGTATTTCTCAAAACACTTTCTGATTTGGGTATTCACGTAACACACCTGGACAGAATGTACTGAGTGAGAAATTTTCATATAAATTAAGCTGATTTTAATTATTAAATTTTTAAACTAAAACCATTTTATTCCAGTTAAACAAATAGATATATTCTTCAAAACCGTAATTCCTACCCCTAACTGATGTCCAACAACTAGTACCCTTGTAAAGAAGTTACTGGTAATTTACAAGTCTTTCAAATACTCAAAGATATTATTCAAATTTTTTTCAGTGGAATTACATTACACTGGAGTAACTTTAATAGTTAAGTTTCAGTGTAAGCAAGCAGAAGCCTAACTAATATAAAGAGAAAAAGAGACGGAAGACCTGACCAGTCACAGGCACTAATTAACCTGTAATTAGGTTTTCCACTCTGTCCAAGCTGCCAAAACAGCTCTGCATGCCTCTCTGGGCTGCGGTGGGGTGAGTGGGGATACTGGAGGCGGAAACCTGAGCCTTGAGAATAGGAGGCTAGTATTCTGCCCCTGAGCTACATTCTCACACTGAATCTCATTGGTTTTAGGTGCTGTCCAATTCATAAATCATTCTTCGTTCAAATAAATCCTGTTCAAGGTTTTTTCCCCCCAGTAGCATATAGTAGTGCCCATAATATAAAATTGCACGATAGCTCATTATATACTGTTATCTTTTATGTATACTTGAAATTTTACATAAAACGTGTAAATAGATATACATGGGATTTTAAATCTAAAGATGAGGTATAACAGTAAAAGTATCAAGCAAATATAAACCTCTCTTAGGAAATGCAACGTGAAATAGATTAAGAAAAGCCTATGCCTAAACTCCAGCCAGGGAAGCAGCTCAGTGCCCTGCTCAGCCATCCCTGGAGACACTTCCTCCTGTGGCAGAGAAGAGCAAATACAGAGACCCACAGCCAGATAATGTGCACACGGAGAGACCTTGGAGCACTCAGTCCTAAAAGGGGCATCTCCATCAGATCCTAGGGCTCAGGGAACCCAACAGAAGAGGAGGCAGAAAGATTGTAAGAGCCAGAGGTGATGGAGGACACACATGAAACAAGGCCTTCTAAACACAGGAGACCAAAACACATGTGACCTCAGAGACTCAGGCAGCACGCACAGGCCTGCACAAGATGGATGCTGAGAGCTGAAAGGACACAAGCCCCATCCCAGACCCAGAGGCTATCTCTAATTGATAACCACCTGCAGGTGACCATTTAGTTTTCTCCAAGGGAGTCTCACTGGAAAAACAAGACGCTTTTTTTTTTTGGTTTTCCAAGACAGGGTTTCTCTGTATAGCCCTGGCTGTCCTGGAACTCACTTTGTAGACCAGGCTGGCCTCGAACTCAAAAATCCGCCTGCCTCTGCCTCCCGAGTGCTGGGATTAAAGGCGTGCGCCACCACGCCCGGCTAAAAACAAGACTCTTAAGGGCAGGCCACACTGAGCAGTAGATGGCCTGCAGACACTGAACTCAAAAGCATCACTGGAGGTCTCTGCCTCAGAGTCACTGGCATCTGCACTTTTTTTAAACCTGAATGTGTTATTATTATTCATTTATATTTATATATTTTCTTCCATCTATATTATGGCTTTCAGTTCAGCATTTTCATAGGATGCCTGAGTGTGTGAATGAGTAAGCCTCTATTTCTTATGCCCTTCCTTGGGCTCTTTCCCTTCTGTTTGTTTTGTCTAATTGCAATGGGTTAGTGTTTATTTTATCTTATTGTATTTTATTTTATCATTATCTCAGAGAATCGTGTTTGTTTGTTTGTTTGTTTGTTTGTTTGTTTGTTTTTTCAGACATAATCTCACTATATAGCCTTGGCTGTCCTGGAACTCACAATGTAGACCATGCTGGCCTCAAACTAACAGAGATCCACTTGCCTCTGCCTCCGTGCAAGTGCTGGGATTAAAGGTGTGGCTTGTTTATCTTCTGATGAGAAACACAAAGAGGGAGGGTGTGGATGGGAGAGGAGGTGAGGAGGTGGGAGGAGTAAAGAGAGAAGAAACCATAATAACAGTTTTAAATAAACTAATGATGCCTACCTTCAATAGAGACCAAACACAATCAATATGTCCATAAAAAATGCTTCTGTGCAGTGCTGTCCAGCCGGACTCCTTGTCTTTCACCAGCAAATCCACTCCTTTCTCAATAAGCCAATCTAGCACTCCTTTCTTCCCGCAGGAGGAAACCAGGTGGATGGCGTTCCTGCCAAAGGCATCCTTGACAGTTGCAGCATTGTAGCAGTAACTGGAGAGAAAGGTCTTGATCTGGTTCTCACTCCCCTTTGTCACCACAGAAAGGACATCCAGAGCATGCTTCAGGGATCTGCATTTTGACGTGCAGTCAGGGGTGGCAGAATCCATCCTAATTGCTCTGTATTGCTTACTCCTTCAGAACAGTCACCAAAGTAAATTTTAAAAGTGAAAAAGCCAGGACACAAAGATACTATTCAGGAAGAATTTGAAGAAGAGATGGCCCTTTGGGGGTTATAATTTAAGAAGTCACAACAATTATATAAAACTATATATCTCTGTATAATTTTTTGGCACTTAAATCAAAAATTTATAAATAATTCTATAAAGTTCATATCAAATACAAGTTCTTCATTTAAAAAAATAATCCCAGTTTATAAATTATTCCTGGAGTCAAGCACCAAGGGGGGAGTGAGGAGGGGAACTCCCCCTCCACACTGTCTGAGCCTTTCAAACAGCCATAATTGCGAGGGTGACCTGCAGGGAGACAAAGGAAAGGGAAAGTTACAAATCTAACTTGTAGTACTTGGCAATATAAGGAATTCCACATCTAAATGCCCTTAATTCATTTAAAAAAAGTAAAAACAAAACAAAACAAAACAAAAACAGAAACACCACACACACACACACACACACACACACACACACACACAAAATATCAACTTTTCATGTAGGCCTCTTTTCTTCCAGAATCTCCATATCTTCATTCATTATTTCCTGTATTTTTACATTCTATATGCTCTGTCCCCAGAAGCTATAAACATATTCAAATTTGTTGTCTTCAAAAGAATCCTCTTCCAAATGTCCACCAACTAAAACTGCACCTTAACCATTACCCAAACAATCCGCACTTCATCTATTACCGCATCATGAGCAATGAGCCTTCTCACCTGAAAGGTCCCTTGTTACAGGGAAAATAACTAAACTAAGGGTATTAGAACAACTCAGCGACAAAGATAAAAAATGAGCTATGAAAACATAAAAGGGTTTTATAATCGATGTGTTCAAAAAGTATGAACTGAAATCTCAAAGTATAAAATGATGATGAGACTCAATATAACTCATTGAAGACAAAAGAAGGAAAACCTTCCCTGGTACGTAGTGTGTAGACCTTTCCTTACTATCTGATCTCTGGAAACAAACAAACAAAAGCAATTATAAGACTCTTCAGAGATAGGCACTGTGTATACAGGAGAAAGTTTAGTACACACACATATATATTAGATAATATAATGTAATATAGAAGAGTCCAAATATGTTTTTTCCACTTGAAATCACAATAAGTCAGAGGTTAGCATCTAACTAACTTTTTGATACTATTATGATTTGCCTTTTAGAAACAAGATCAATGAAGCAATGAACTAGTTGGTTTTTAACTCTAACTCTAGGCCTGTTTCTGAAAACCTGCGATCTTTAACTGAACAGCAAAAATTAAAAAAAAAAAGGCAAACAAAAAAAACCAAAGAAACAAAAACAAACAAACAAAACCCCACCCACTTCAAATATTAACTTGAACCTAAAAGAAAAGAATAAACAGTCTTGGCCTTTAACAAATCATTCACTTTGCTGTTCCAAGCTCTAAAAGCCACACCACTCTTGCTCTTTCCCATCAGGATGGGTTAGATGTTATTACACAGCCTTTTGTGCTACAGTGGAAAATTCACATTTATGTTCAGAATATTACAGTGGGGTAAGAAAAAAAGGGGAGAGCAGGGCTAAATACTTTGAAAATCAGAAAAAGCAACCTCTACTAGTTCAAATGAGAATGCCCCCATAGGGTCATAGTTTTGAATACTTGTCCCCAGCTGTTGGGAACTACTCTGGGAAAGATAAAGATGTATGACCTTGAATAAAACATGTGTCTGGAGGCCAGCTTTCAAGTTTCAAGACTAGCCATTCCCTCTGCTATTGCTGTCTCCTTCTTGCCACCATACTTTAGCTCTGTTGTGGTGATGGACTCTGACGTTTTGAAACCCCAGCCCTAAATAAACTCTTTTACAAGTTGTGTTGGTCATCATGTCTTAACACAGCAGTAAAAAAAAAAAAAAAAGAAACTACACAGAAGTCTAAACCAAGGAACAAATAAGTTATATATAAAATACATGACAGATGTGAAATGTTGAAGAAAACTGAACTT
The DNA here is from genome assembly GCA_902729485.2 of Mus minutoides. Lineage (NCBI taxonomy): Eukaryota > Metazoa > Chordata > Mammalia > Rodentia > Muridae > Mus > Mus minutoides. The sequence goes on from LR749849.1 coordinate 839,471, forward strand.
AGTATAACTGACAATGGGTTCAACCCCAACTATTGTCCCACCCAAGATTTTGCCAGTCAACACTGAGTCCTGAACAATGGTTCAAGGGCCTTATAGTCATCTGTATTAAGAATGTAATTCTGTTTTTAAAACAAATCTAATCACCTACTCCCCTAATATATTTGAACCCCCTTCGGAAAACAACAACAACAACGCAATAAGCAACAGTCTTACTCAATGTGAACTTTGTGAATTACAACAACAGTCTGACAAGGTTACACAAGTAACAGCTGCACAAATATCAGAGAAAACACTTTCTGACTGGACTTCAGGCTTGCTCCGTAAGCCAAAACTCACATCTAGCACCACTATGAGGACCACAAGCCCATGGTTGGGTAGGTCACAGGCCCTATCTGAGAATCTATTATTATTCTGTTAAATGAGCACAGCATTTAACTGATTTCTGAGGATTTGATAATTTCCACAGATTAGTGCATCGCTCACTCCTCAGCATTGGATGGTGATTAACACAGAGATCCACGACGTGTCAGCATGCAGAATAAGAGACTGTGGAGAACCCACCACTCAGGGCATCTGTAGCATACCCTATCCTTCCCAGGTTCCAGGGATTAGTGTGGAGAAGAGATAAAATAATTTAAGAGCCAAACATAGTCTACAGCAAAACAGTGTTTTTCTTAATGCAGCAGGGTGGTTGGGCATATGAATTCACAGCCACTCTGACTGCACGCATAAGATCTGAATAAGATAAAGCCAGACAAAATTTTTAGCATAGGACAGACAGGGAGATGGTCAGGAAGTCACTTCCCTGGCTGAAAAACTACTGACAATTGATGGTTAATGGGAGAGAGGAAGTTAGTTCTCATCAGGAGTGTGGCTTTTGAGAGGCTACCCACACTCCAGCAGATAGCCCTACACCCAAGTACATACTGGTCACATTAAATGGTCTAAGTGAGTTTTTTTTTTTTTATTTATTTAAAGAGAACACATTTAAAGTGGGAGGGAATAATGGTAGAAAGGACAGGAAAGAAATTAGAGGGGAAGAAATGTGGAGTGGGTTTAATGAAACACAGTATATGCAATTTTCAAACAAACAAACAAACAAACAAACAAAAAACAAAACAAACAAATATATATATTTCAAAGCTCAGGTAGAATTCCAGATGGCTAGTTGGAGAGATGGCTTGGAGGTTAAGAATACTGACTGGTCTTCCAGAGTTCCTAAGTTCAATTCCCAGAAACTATATGGTGGCTCACAACCATCTGTAATGGGATCCGATGCCCTTTTCTTGTGTCTGAAGACAGATAGTGTACTCACATACATTAAATAAATAAATAAATAAATAAATCTTTAAAAATCACATTATTAAAAACAAAAAGTTCCAGATGGGCATGCATATTTGTAGTGGTATGGATGATAATGGACTCCAAAGGTAGGATCCTATGCTTGAATGCTTGGTCCCCAGTTAGTTCAACTGTTTGGGAACGACTGGGAGGTACCGCTGTGTGTTGCTGTGACCTTGATAGATAGGTGTGTCACTGGAGGTGAGCTTTGAGGTTTCAAATGCTCAAACCAGGCCTGGTCAGTCTCAGTCTCTGTCTCTCTTTCGGATCAGGTGTGAGCTCTCGGCTACTGTACCATGACCCATGCACATAGCTTCCCTAAGGACCCCGAGCAAATCTCTGAATTTTCTCAAAGCTTCAATATTTTCATTTGTAAAAATGAGATTAAGGGTTGGAGAGATGGCTCAGCTGGTAAGAGCACTGATTGCTCTTCTGAAGGTCCTGAATTCAAATCCCAGCAACCACATGAAGGCTCACAACCATCTGTACAGCTACAGTGTACTCACATACATTAAATAAATAAATAAATAAATAAATAAATAAATAAATAAATAAATCTATCTTTTTAAAATATATATGAAAAGGGGGCTGGAGAGATGGCTCAGTAGGTAAGAGTACTGACTCCTCTTCTGAATGTTCTAAGTTCAATTCCTAGCAACCACATGGTGACCTGTAATGAGATCTGACGCCCTCTTCTGGTGCATCTGAAGTCAGGTGCAGTGTACTTATGTATAATAATAAATATAATCTTTGGGCTGGAGCAGTCAGGGACTGAGTGAGTGAAGTTGAACGGAGCGAGCAGAGCCGACTGGAGCAAACAGAGGTCCTAAAATTCAATTCCCAACAACCACATGAAGGCTCACAACCATCTGTACAGCTACAGTGTACTCATATACGTAAAATAAATAAATAAATCTTTAAAAAAAAACAACAAGCTAATTTGGGCATACTCATTCAGTCTTGAATTTTATAATCCACAAGCATCTTGAAAGTTTAAAATGTAATGAAATCATCACACAAAAATTGGCACACACAAAGCCCTTCAAATACGATTTACTAAAAAGGAAAAAAAAACGAAAATTAACATATCCACTTGAAAAACTGTAAAACTACGATGTGACTCAAGTTTTGCAAACTTTTTTAGAAAACACGTTTTAGAAAATAGTTCTGTCCTCAGGTATGGTGAAGCAGATCTCCAAATCAATAAAAACAAATGAAAGTAACTCCACTGAGAAGTGATGGACGGACAAAAAAACAAAACAAAACAAAAAACAAAACAAAACAAAACAAAACAAAAGGCTTGCGAATTTGCATATTGAGGTAACCAGTGGGAAAACTACTTCAAATGTTACCTACTTCGAGATAAAAGGAAACAGGTGCTACTCAACTTCTCCTCCTTGAAAAATATCCCGACTACCACGACTCATGTTTTATGACTGTGTAAGATAACAGTTAAAGACGGCTTAAATCAGGGTTGGCCATTTCCCCTCTGATCCAAAATGCCTTTGCAACCTGACAGCTAGGAACAAAAGGCCCCTCCATCCTGTCTCTGCAGAACAGACCCCAGTCCACTTCCACCCTGCAGGGAATGTTCAAAGCAAGACCCGCTTCTGCAAACTCAGCTAGGCTCGCGGGAACTCAAACTTTGTAAACTCCACCAAGGGTTTAAGGGACATGGGAGCCTCTAGGAAGGGATCCAAGGGAGGTGACACCAGTCAACCCACGGAACTAGAAATGCAACGTCGCTGGAGGGCGTGTCGGGCAGCTGGGCGACGTAGCACTTGGCGGGACAAGGCCATTCACTAGCTAGCAGGGGCGGCGGGGCTCCGCTGCCAGGCCACCCGCCCGTGCCACGCGGCGCGAAGCTCCGCAGCCGCCCGCTCCGCGAGTTCCCTCCCCGGGCCCCGCTCCCCGGCCGGGCTGGCAGGACGCCGTCGCCCCCGCCCTCACCAGTCGCTAGATGAAGGTGCGCCGGCGGTCTCCGCGGGGCAGGCGCGCGGCCGCGCAGGGACTCATCCTCAGTGAAAGCTACCGGGGACAACGAAAGGAGCCAGGAGCCGGGACGCCCGAGTCAGCTCCGGAGGTGGCTGCAGCGAAAGCGACAGCTGCGACTGTCGGCGCCGGGACCGGGTTCGGGAGAACCTGGGCTTAGAGCGGGCGGGACTCGGGAATAAGACGGGCTCTGATTGGCCGGAGTTCGTGTGTGCCCCACGGTGATTGGTCGGAGCCTGCTCACAAGGCCTAGCGTGGCAATACCTCGGCTGTGGCCTTTCCCTAGAGTCCCAGAGGAGCATGACCCTGCCGGCCTTGGTGCGGTCGACACAGACTGCCGCCCTTAGACTCAGAACCAATATGGCCCTTCTTGGTGCCAGATGTCACCCTAGGAGATCTGACTCCCCATAGGTCGAGACTCGGAAGGGAGGTTAAGGCTGGGATGAAGGAAACAAGGAGCTGGCTGGATGCCCAAACACCACTCCATAGAAACGTAGGCATCGTAGAAAAGTTGCTTGCCGGATCACTCGTAGTGGGATAACTGGAAAACCAGAGGTGTCCTCTCCCCAAGACTCAGCCCTGCTGCTCTGTGCCCCGCCTGTTGTGCGCGGATTGTCTGAGTGTCGCTCTCTTTTTGTCAGAAGGCACCATAGATTTTTTTTTTTTTTTTTTTTTTTTTCAGATCGCCACTGTGCGACCAGCTGCTGACTTGGGTCACATCTCTCTGCCTGACGCCAGGCTTGCAATAGGTTTCCCTCCTTGAACTCTTAAATCTAAAAGCCATTTTAAAGGTTGCAAACTGTTGGAGAGGAAAGCAAGCCAATAATCAGAACGGAAAACATACTCCTGCTGAAGTCTGATACAGAGGCGCCTTAGTAAACATGTGTTCAGGGAGGAGTAGCATGACTCAGAGAAAAACAGCACTAGGAGCCCAGAGTGTTTGAACCTCTGCCCTGTTTGTGTTGCCGTATGAGCCACTGACACAGTAATCTATTAAACAGTTAAACTCAATACCTTCTTAGACTGCTTAGCCAAACTGCCTGTTTTGTAGACTTTGTAGGGAAAGTTAAGTTGCCAGATCAAACTTAAGGAGAGATGGAAAGAGACCTAGCTCCCCAGCTCTCCTCCCAGTGCAAGGACTTTCTTTGCTTTTTTCTTACTTCCTACTCTGCCATCTAACAAGACCCATTCTGTAATGTATAAACAGTGACTTGGAAGGAAGCTGTATGATAATAACACATACATGAACAAAGAAACTCAGTGATCTGGAAGCTAATGATGTAAATAAATATGTTGCTCTGAGTTCACATCTTTTATCTGTCTCTTCTTTGGATCTGGGAAGTCATTTCGGTTTTCTGAAGCCTTAATTTCCTCATCTGCAAAGTGGGAATGGAATGCATGTTGCTGTAGTGAAAATGTGTTGACAGACGCCCATAGCATTTAGCAGACTGCCAAGCACACAGTAACATCACCTAGAAGTTGCCATGTCTCAAATGCTTGTAAGCATTGGAGGTACAAAATGTTCATATAGCCATAATCATATACACAAAAATTAATTGCAACTTTAACGAATTTGTGAAAGAAGATATAGTTTTCGTCTAATTTCCCCCAAAAAAATGACAAACTAGGAAAGAAGTAGAAAATAACTAGGTGAAGTAGAAAACAAAACATCAGAATCATGAAAGCTGCTTAAAAAGTAAAACTTATCAGCCACGATTGCTGCGGGGCTGACCAAACTGAGAGAAACTCTGACATAATGTTATTTATTGCCCATGACACAAACAGCCTGAGTTCTATATTTTTATACACTGTTGGGCTTAAAAGGAATCTAGTTGGTGGCCCAACTGATATCATAAATGCAGTAGTGTTAGGTGGCCATATAAGTTAAAAAAATTCAAGCTGCTGGGCGGTGGTGGCACACACCTTTAATCCTAGCACTTGGGAGGCAGAGGCAGGTGGATTTCTGAGTTTGAGGCCAGCCTGGTCTACAGAGTGAGTTCCAGGACAGCCAGGACTTCACAGAAAAACCCTGTCTCGAAAAACAAAACAAAACAAAATTCCAAGCTAATAAAAATTTAATCTTTTACTGTAGAATGAAAGCAAACTGTCCAGCTTTTGCCCCAAGGTGAAAATGAAGCACATTATACCAGAAGGTAAATGGTCTTCGTGATCGTTGAAAGACCTGGCTCTGCTTCCTCATCCTTTTCTTTTTGTTGCTTCACTCTCCCCTTTTACACAGGTTTAGCAATATTGTTGAGTTATTATACTTTTAAGTTTTTTCCCCTTAACACCTTTTCTAAAACTTTTATGCATTTCGTTTCATCTCTGGGCAGTCTTTTTCTTTTCCTACTTGTTTCTGTGTTCCTTCCTACTATACTTTTCCTAATACTTTAGGTTTTATTTTATTAGTTGTAAAGAAGCTTATGTCTTCTTTTTTTATTTCCCTTATGTTTATCTAATTTTATTTTTGAGCCTTCTCATTATTAAGGAATTCTTTTCCCTTCATTTTTCTTTCCTTCCATGGCAGTCTTCTCCACTCCTCTTCTTTTTCCTTTCTTGACTTAACCTTGCTTCTGCTCCAGTTTTCTAAAACCTTGACTCCTTTATCTATTACAATATTAACCATAAGTGACTATTTATCTCCTGCCAGACTCCATGTTAGTTTTGCCATTTTCTGTTTTGCATCATTGGTGATATATACTACTGAGACTTAATTGGCTTTGGTGTATTTTTATATTGCAGTTTGATGTTGTTGTTGTTACAATAGGTCATCGTTTCCTCTCTAAGCGGTACTGGGTACTGCGATTCTTAATGCGAAAATACTCACATACAGCTAAAATGCATTGAGACATATTCCACTGAAGAGATGTAAAACTTTAACACACACACACACACACAAAACCCATAAGAAACATGAAAAAGCACAGCAACATAACTCTCTAAGAACCTCCTGTGAAACTATAATTCCATGATTATCGAATCCAAAGAAACTCAAATAGGTACAGTGTCAGCTGAAGGTTTTTAAGGTTTACTAGTAAAATCCAGCTTAAAGGGGATGCAAAAAAGCAGATGGATTCAGTCTAGGGCATAAAGAAAAAAGTAAAGAGCACAGGAGGGGGGTGTCAGGAAGAAGGATGAGAAAGAAACTTAGATTGGAAAACAAAAAGAACTGCTGGAGAGTAATTCTCACCAGTAGACTTAACTGAGCAGAAGAAGCCGGGCGGTAGTGGCGCATGCCTTTAATCCCAGCATTTGGGAGGCAGAGGCAGGTAGATTTCTGAGTTCGAGGCCAACCTGGTCTACAAATTGAGCTATACGGAGAAACCCTGTCTCAAAGAAAGAAAGAAAGAAAGAAAGAAAGAAAGAAAGAAAGAAAGAAAGAAAGAAAGAAAGAAGTCAGAGATGGAGGAATGGGTAGAGGATATACTACATTCAAGCATCAATAAAACAAAAAATAAATAAGCATGACCACAACATTCAAGGGCTCTGAAACATAATCAAGAAACCAATTCTAAGACTCTATTGACAGAAGGAACTGATAGAAAAATTAAGAATCTAGAAAATTTATTCACTGAAATTATTGCAGAGATTCTCCCAATTCTAGAGAAAGTAATAGACTCCCAAACACAAGAGTTAGTTATAACCATGATAGATGTGACCAGAGTAGAACTTCTTCATGACATGTTATAGTTATTCATGTTAAAAACATAAAGAAAAGAAACAGTATTAACAGCAGTTAAGAGATGAACTCTAATGGCATCTGCTATCTGATGAGCAGCCCTAAAACCCAGGAAAAGGAAACATAGATTCCAAGACCTGGAAGGGGAAACTGTGGACCAAAACTGTTATATTCAGGAAAGCTCTCTTTAAATTGGTGGAGAAGTGATGATGTATCAGACAAACACAGACGAACATGGCTCTTGGTCACCAATCTGCAAAGGATGCGTAAGGAAGTACTATACATAGAGTAAGAAGATGGACTCAAACACAAGATCAAACAGGAGAGGAGTGACTTAATAAAGAGTAAGGAGGAATCTAGCATGTGCAACATCATAACCAGCACTTCTGATACAAACAGTGTAGAGAGATGACGGGAGAGCAGCAGAGAGATGATCAAGGCATTAACCAGACAACCCCATTAGAAAGTTATAGGATTCAGAAAGTATCTCTCCATAATAAATTCCAATGTAAATGATCTCAACTCATCAATAAAAAGATGCAGACTAGCTGACAGGATTTGAAAAAAAGAAAAAAAAAAACTAGTTTCAACTATTTGCTGTCTCTAAGAAACATAACTCACTGGTAAAGCCACCCAGAGAATCTGAGTCAAAGGATGGAAATCAAGGTATCTAGTGAGTGAAAGTTAAAGTCAGCTGGTATAGCAGTGCTAATATATGATAGTGTAAACTTAAGAAAATTAGATATTTTTAAAGGTCACTATGCATTAATAAAGAGCACAACTCATCAAGGTCTAAATACCCATCTGTATACACACAGATATATGTAGCTTTTACCCCTCATCAAGGAAGTTTTGTTTTGCAGCATATGGAGACCATCACAGAGATTCACAAGTAGTTAAAATTCAGAGAACAACTATGTGTGCTCATACACAACTAATACATGCAAACATAGCCCCTATTCTTGAGGCTCAGGGAGCATCGTGGAAAAGGGGGAGGAAAGACTGTAAGAACCAGAGAACCAGGGAGATGCTACAAGATACTGTCTTCTACATATGACAAGGAGTCATACCTTAACAACTGTCACATACCATGTCTCGGGGTTTCTATTGCTGTGAAGAGACACTGTGACCATGGCAACTCTTATACAGGAAAGAAAAAAAGTTGGGGCTGGCTTACAGTTCAGAGGTTTAGTCCATTATTGGCAGGAAGCATGGTGGCATGCAGACAGACATAGTTCTGGAGAAAAGGCTGAGAGTTTTACATCTTGATCAGCAGGCAGCAGAAAAGAGAATGCCACACTGGGCTTAGCTTGAGCATCTGAGACCTCAAAGCCTACCCCAAGTAACCCACTTCCTCCAACAAGGCCACACCTATTCCAGTAAGGCCACACCCCCTAAAAGTGCCACTCCCTATGGGCCTGTGGGGCCATTTTTCATTCAAACCACCACACCATGAAATGTTAACAACATACTCATTTAAAGAAGGCCTACACAGTGATAATACCAGTTTATATGTCACCATGGTCAGGACAGTTATCACAAGATTCTACCACTAGAGGAAGAGCTACAACACTTAGTGACTACTTAGAGAAGAATTACCACTCTTCTCCAGAAATGAGTCCAGTGGTCAGTCCTAAAAAGTCACACACACACACACACACACACACACACACACACACACACATGTATATATCAATAATAGGAAGAACAAGAGTTTGAGAGGGAGTGGGGAGAGACATGGGAGGAGTAGGAGGGAGAAAGTGTTCTGTAGAAATAATGTAAATACAGTACTCATGTATGAAAATCTGAAAGCAGGCTTAAAAAGTAAAATGATATTAAAGAAGAAATAATCATTGGAATACGTATGTCCCAAACATTGGAATTCCAAATATCATAAAACACATTCTCGGGGCTGGTGAGATGGCTCAGCGGGTAAGAGCACCCGACTGCTCTTCCGAAGGTGATAAGTTCAAATCCCAGCAACCACATGGTAGCTCACAACCATCCTTAATGAGATCTGGCGCCCTCTTCCGGAATGCCTGAAGACAGCTACAGTGTACTTACATATAATAAATAAAATAAATCTTTAAAAAAAAAAAAAAACACTTTCTCATAAACATAAAAGGCCTAGCAGGTCCTGACACAATAACAATGGACGATTCCCTTCCCTTTCTTTCACCTCTAGACAGAGCACCCAAACTGAAAACTCAACAAAGGGATCGCAGACTTAACTTACATCATCTATCAAATGGATTTAACAAACATACACAGAACACTTCATCCAAAAGATGAAGGATACACATTTTTCTTGACAGTTCATAGAGTCTCTTCTTAAATATGCCACACTGTCACCCATAAAGCAGGTCTCAGTGAACACAACATAATAGGAAGAGCAGCTTTTGGGTTTGGGGGGAGGGGGTTGTTTGGTTTGTTTGTTTGTTTGTTTGTTTGTTTTGGTATATTATCAGATCATATTATAAGAAAAATAGAGACTGAGCAATGCCCTTTTGAACAGCCAGTGGGTCTTGTAAAGAACCTGGGATGTGTGGGGGTGATGAACATTCTGAGATCAAATTAAATGAATACAGAATTGCTGTAGTTACTTTTCAGTGGCACTGATAGACTACCAGGACCAAGGCATCTTATAAAGTGAGTTTAGGAGCCATCTTGGGTCCCGGATCCCTCAGAGACCAGTCTGCGCAGGTCAGATCTGGACTGCAAAGGGTGAGTGAGCAGACTGCAGAAGCAACACAGCTTCTGGGACAGGCAGAAGCGACACAACTTCTGGGTCATACTCAGTTTCAGGCTCCAGACATTCAGGCACCTTCCCTGACAGAGGAGAGGTGGCCGCCTGAGAGGGCTCTGCCTGCAGGAGCAGGTGAGGGAGCCATCTTGGATCCTGGGTCCCTCACAGACCAGTCTGTGCAGGTGAGCAACAGACTGCAGAGGCAACACATCTTCTAGAACAGTCCCTGTATCAGGACTTCATCTTTAGTCAAGAGGCAGGTCTGAGTACCAGACCTCTGTGCACCTTCCCTGCAAGAGGAGAACTTGCCTGCAGAGACTACTCTGACTACTGAGACTCAGGAGAGAGCTGGACTACCAGGATTGCTGACAGAAGCTAACAGAATCACAGGAGGAACAAGCTCCAACCAGAGACAACTATAACAACTAACTCCAGAGTTTACCAGATGGCGAAAGGCAAATGTAAGAATCTTAACAGAAACCAAGACCACTCACCATCATCAGAACTGAGCACTTCCACCTCAGCCAGTCCTGGATATCCCAACACACCCGAAAAGCAAGACTTGGATTTAAAATCATATCTCATGACGCTGGTAAAGGACATTAAGAAGGACATTAATAACTCACTTAAAGAAATGCAGGAGAACACTGCTAAAGAGGTAAAAGTCCTTAAAGAGGAAACACAAAAACTCCTTAAAGAATAAAAGGAAAACACAACCAAACAGATGATGGAATTGAACAAAACCATCCAAGACCTAAAAAGGGAAGTAGAAACAATAAAGAAAACCCAAAGTGAGACAACTCTGGACATAGAAACACTAGGAAAGAAATCAGGAACCATAGATGCAAGCATCAGCAACAGAATACAAGAGATGGAAGAGAGAATCTCAGGTTCAAAAGATTCCAAAGAGAACATGGGCACAACAATCAAAGAAAATGCAAAATGCAAAAAGATCCTAACTCAAAATATCCAGGAAATCCAAGACACAATGAGAAGACCAAACCTACGGATAATAGGAGTAGATGAGAATGAAGATTTTCAACTAAAGGGCCAGCAAATATCTTCAACAAAATAATAGAAGAAAACTCCCCAAACCTAAAGAAAGAGATGCCCAGGAACATACAAGAAGCCTACAGAACTCCAAATAGACTGCACCAGAAAAGAAATTCCTCCCGACACATAATAATCAGAACAACAAATGCACTAAATAAAGATATAATATTAAAAGCAGTAAGGGGAAAAGGTCAAATAACATATAAAGGCAGGCCTATTAGAATTAGACCAGACTTCTCACCAGAGACTATGAAATACATAAGATCCTGGACAGATGTTATGCATACCCTAAAAGAACACAAATGCCAGCCCAGGCTACTATACCCAGCAAATATCTCAATTACAATAGATGGAGAAATCAAAGTATTCCATGATAAAACCAAATTCACACAATACCTTTCCACGAATCCAGCTCTTAAAAGGATAATAAAGGGAAAACACCAACACAAAGATGGAAACTACATCCTAGAAAAAGCAAGAAAGTAATCCTTCAACAAACCTAAAAGAAGACAGCCACAACAACAGAATCCCAACTTTAACAACAAAAATAACAGGAAACAACAATTACTTTTCTTTAATTTCTCTTAACATCAATGGACTCAATAACCTAATAAAAAGACATAGACTAATAAACTGGCTACACAAACAGGACCGAACATTTTGCTGCTTACAGGAAACCTGTCTCAGGTATAAAGACAGACACTACCTCAGAGTGAAAGGCTGGAAAACAATTTTCCAAGCAAATGGTTCGAAGAAACAAGCTGGAGTAGCCATTCTAATATCAAATAAAATTGACTTCCAACCCAAAGTTATCAAAAAAGACAAGGAGGGGAACTTCATACTCATCAAAGGTAAAATCAACCAAGATGAACTCTCAATTCAGAATATCTATGCTCCGAATACAAGGGCAGCCACATTAAAGAAACATTAGTAAAGCTCAAAGCACACATTGCACCTCACACAATAATAGTGGGAGACTTCAACACCCCACTCTCACCAATGGACAGATCCTGGAAGCAGAAACTAAATAGAGACACATGGACAATAACAGAAGTTATGAAACAAAGAGATTTAATAGATATCTACAGAACATTTTATCCTAAAACAAAAGGATATACATTCTCAGTGCCACATGGTACCTCCTCCAAAATTGACCATATAATTGGCCACAAAATAGGCCTCAACAGATACAAAAATATTGAAATTATCCCATGAATCCTATCTGACCACTGTGGACTAAGGCTGATTTTCAATAACAACATAAATAATAGAAAGCCAAAATTCACATGGAAACTGAACAACACTGTACTCAATGATTCCTTGGTCAAGGATGAAATTAAAAAAGAAATAAAAGACTTTCTAGAGTTTAATGAAAATGAAGGCACAACATACCCAAACTTAAGGGACACAATGAAGGCAGTCCTAAGAGGAAAACTCATAGCCCTGAGTGCCTCCAAAAAGAAACTAGAGAGAGCATTCAGTAGTCGCCTGACAGCACACCTAGAAGCTCTAGAACTAAAGGAAGCAAATACACCCAAGAGGAGGAGACAGCAGGAAATAATCAAACTCAGGGCTGAAATCAACCAAGTGGAAACAAAAAGAAGTCTTCAAAGAATCAACCAAACCAGGAGCTGGTTCTTTGAGAAAATAAAAAAGATAGATAAACCCTTAGCCAGACTAACTAGAGGGCACAATGACAGTATCCTAATTAACAAAATCAGAAATGAAAAAGAAGACATAACGACAGAGCCTGAGGAAATCCAAAACATCATCAGATCCTACTACAAAAGCCTATACTCAACAAAATTGGAAAACCTGAATAAAATGGAAAACTTCCTAGACAGATACCAGGTACCAAAGTTAAACCAGGATCAGATTAACAATCTAAACAACCCCATTTCCCCTAAAGAAATAGAAGCAGTAATCAATAGTCTCCAAACCAAAAAAAGCCCAGGACCAGATGGGTTTAGTGCAGAGTTCTATCAGACCTTCAAAGAAGACCTAATTCCAACTCTCCTCAAACTATTCCACAAAATATAAACAGAAGGTACTCTACCCAATTCATTCTATGAAACCACAGTTACTCTGATACCTAAACCACACAAAGATCCAACAAAGAAAGAGAACTTCAGACCAATGGATATCAATGCAAAAATACTCAATAAAATCTATGCAAACCAAATCCAAGAACACATCAAAATGATCATCCAACGTGACCAAATAGGTTTCATGCCAGGAATGCAGGGATGGTTTAATATACAGAAATTCATCAACATAATCCACTATATAAACAAACTCAAAGACAAAAACCACATGATCAACTCGTTAGATGCTGAGAAAGCATTTGACAAAATCCAACACCTTTTCATGATAAAAGTCTTGGAAAGATCAGGAATTCAAGGCCAATAACTAAACATAATAAAAGCAATATACAGCAAACCAGTTGCCAACATCAAACTAAATGGAGAGAAACTCGAAGCAATCCCACTAAAATCAGGGACTAGACAAGGCTGCCCACTTTCTCCCTACCTATTCAATATAGTACTTGAAGTCCTTGCCAGAGCAATTCGACAACAAAAGGAGATCAAGGGGATACAAATTGGAAGGGAAGAAGTCAAAATATCACTATTTGCAGATGATATGATAGTATATATAAGTGACCCTAAAGATTCTATCAGAGAACTCCTAAACCTGATAAACAGCTTCAGTGCAGTAGCTGGATATAAATTTAACTCAAACAAATCAATGGCCTTTCTCTACACAAAGGATAAATGGGATGAGAAAGAAATTAGGGAAACAACACCCTTCACCATTATCACAAATAATATAAAATACCTTGGTGTGAGTCTGATTAAGGAAGTGAAAGATCTATATGACAAGAACTTCAAGTCTCTGAAGAAAAAAATAGAAGATCGCAGAAGATGAAAATATCTCCCATGCTCATGGATTGGCAGGATTAATATAGTCAAAATGGCTATCCTGCCAAAAGCAATCTATAGATTAAATGCAATCCCTATCAAAATTCCAACTCAATTCTTCACTTACTTAGAAAGGGTAATTTGCAAATTCATCTGGAATAATAAAAAACCTAGGATAGCAAAAACTCTTCTCAACAATAAAAGAACCTCTGGGGGAATCACGATGCCTGACCTCAAGCTGTACTACAGAGTAATGGTGATAAAAATTGCATGGTACTGGTACAGTGACAGACATGTAGATCAATGGAATTGAATTGAAGACGAAGAAATGAATCCACACACCTATGGTCACTTGATCTTTGACAAGGGAGCTAAGATCATCCAGTGGAAAAAAGACAGCATTTTCAACAAATGGTGCTGTCACAACTGGCGGTTATCATGTAGTAGAATATGAATTGATCCATTCTTATCTCCTTGTACAAAGCTCAAGTCTAAGTGGATCAAAGACCTCCACATAAAACCAGAGACACTGAAATAAATAGAGAAGAAAGTGGGGAAAAGACTCAAAGATATGGGCACTGGGGAAAAATTCCTAAACAGAACAGCAATGGCTTGTGCTATAAGACTAAGAATTGACAAATGGGACCTCATAAAATTGCAAAGCTTCTGTAAGGCAAAAGACACTGTCAATATGACAAAAAAGCCACGAACAGATTGGGAAAGGATTTTTACCAATCCTAAATCTGAGAGGGGACTAATATCCAATATATACAAAGAGCTCAAGAAGCTGGACTCCAGAAAAACGAATAACCCCATTAAAAAATGGGGTACAGAGCTAAACAAAGAATTCTCAACTGAGGAATACCGAATGGCTGAGAAGCACCTGAAAAAATGTTCAACATTCTAAATCATCAGGGAAATGCAAATCAAAACAACCTTGAGATTCCACCTCACTCCAGTCAGAATGGCTAAGATCAAAAACTCAGGTGACAGCAGATACTGGCAAGAATGTGGAGAAAGAGGAACACTGCTTCATTGCTGGTGGGATTGCAAGCTTGTACAACCACTCTGGAAATCAGTCTGGTGGTTCCTCAGAAAATTGGACATAGTACTACTGGAGGATCCTACAATACCTCTCCTGGGCATATACCCAGAAGATATTTCAATTGGTAATAAGGACACATGCTCCACTATGTTCATAGCAGCCTTATTTGTAATAGCCAGAAGCTGGAAAGAACCCAGATGTCCCTCAACAGAGGAATGGACACAGAAAATGTGCTACATTTACACAATGAAGTACTACTCTGCTATTAAAAACAATGAATTTATGAAATTCTTGGGCAAATGAATGTATCGGGAGGATATCATCCTTAGTGTAGTAATCCAATCACAAAAGAAGTCACTAGATATGCACTCACTGATAAGTGGATATTAGCACAGAATCTTAGATTACCCAAGATACAATTTGCAAAACACAAGAAAATCAAGAAGAACGAAGACCATAGTTTGGATACTTCATTCCTTCTTAGAAGAGGGAACAAAACACCCATGGAAGGAGTTACAGAAACAAAGTTTGGAGCTAAGACGAAAAGATGGATCATCCATAGACCACTCCACCCAGGGATCCATTCCATAATCAGCCACCAAACCCAGATCCTATTGCATATGCCAGCAAGATTTTGCTGAAAGGACCCTAATATAGCTATCTCCAGTGAGGCTAAGCCAGTGTCTGGCAAATACAGAAGTGGATGCTCACAGTCATCTATAGGATGGAACACAGGGCCCCCAATGGAGAAGCTAGAGAAAGCACCCACAGAGCTGAAGGTGTCTGCAACTCTATAGGTGGAACAACAATATGAACTAACCAGAACCCCCAGAGCTCGTGTCTCTAGCTACATATGTAGCAGAAGATGGCCTAGTCAGCCAACATTGGGAAGAGAGGCCCCTTGGTATTGCAAACTTTATATGCCTCAATACAGGGGAACACCAGGGCCAAGAAGTGGGAGTGGGTGGGTAGGGGAACAGGGCGAGAGGGAGGGTATAGGGGACTTTCAGGATAGCGTTTGAAATGTAAATGAAGAAAATATCTAATAAAAATATTTTTTTAAAAAGTGAGTTTAATCTGGGACTTGTGGTTTCAGATAGTTAGAGACAGTGGTGGAAGAACAAAAGCAGGGCATCCTGAATTGCTTACAGCTTCCTTCTTGCTCTGCAAGCAGGGTGTAAAGAGAAACACTGGGAACTTCAGTTTTTTGTAACTCAATGTCCAGCCTGCAGGGACACACCTACTCCATCAAGACCCTGATTGTGTGTGCATCTGGCCTGTTCTGCTTTGACTGTGATGAGACTAGAAGTTTGGAGCCTCAGCCTTGGCTACCTTGCAACAAATGGATTGTAAGGCCACACCAACCCAAACCAACCAAACCAAACCAAACCAAACCCCTTTCTACCCAAAATTCCTTTCAGTCCAGATCCATTATCACAGCAATAGAAATAAAACTAGAAGAGGTACCCACTCTTTGCTCTTATTCAATACAGTGCTCAAAGCCTAAAAATAAAAGAGAAAGAAGTGAGAGGCATGCACATAGGAAAGGAAGAGGTCAATCATCCCTAACGGTGACTCCATCCTATACTTAAAAGATGGGAAGAGTCCATTAGAAGACTCTTAGAACTAATAAACACTTTCAGCAAAGCAGCAAGATATAAAATCAACATTTAGAAATCAATAGATTTCTCTGTATGCTAATAACCAACTTGTAAAGAATGAAATCAAGAAACATCATATCACAACACTTTCAAAATATTATAAACATTAATAGTAAAATAAAAACTACACCAGTAGGTAGTTATTTGGCATATTTGCTTTGTTTTATTTTGTTTTGTTTTGTTTTAATGTTGTTATAAACTTAGCCAAGGAGGAAGACTCATGTATACTGGTCACTTTGAGACTTTGAAGACGAGCTGAAGAGATAGCCCAGAGGTTAAAAGCACTTGCTGCTCTTGCAGAAGACCCTAGGTTGGTTTTGAGTACTGTGTTGGCTTAAATAAGAATGGCCCCTTTAGGTTTATATGTTTGAAATGCTTAGTTAGTCATCAGATGGTGGCACTGTTTGAGGAGGATTCGGAGGTGTGGCCTTGTTGGAGGAAGCCTTTCTTGGGGAGGACATTGATGTTTCAGAATCACACAACAGACCCACTGATTCTCTCTACCTATGCATCAGAATGATGCTCTTTCATACTGCTCCAGGACTTGCCTGAATGCTGCCATGCTCCCCTCCAGGATTATAATGGATTAAACTTCTAGAACTATAAGCAAGGTCCCAATTAAATGCTTTCTTCCATAAGAGTTGCCTTAGTCTTGATGTCTCTTCACAGACTAGGACAGTGACTAAGACAAGTACCTACATGGTGACTGAAAACCATCTGGCGTCCGAGGGCATCAGGCATGCATGTGTTACACATACATATATTCAAGCAAAATGTCCATACACATAAAGTAAGTCTTTGTTTTAAAAACTCTACAGAAAATAAAATGAACACAGTTGACGATGGATACCTCACATCCTCTTGGGAAGTTTCTCAAAAAACTAAAGCCAGAACTCTCATCTGTACTATCCAGTTCTTGGGTATGTACGCAAATGATTCTAATTGAGCATACTCCAGAGGTGCTTGCATATTCATGTACATTACTAACTTTAAACAGTAAGACTGAACTACTAAAGGATGATTTCTAAAGTGGTAAATGTTATGAACTGAGTAAAAAGTTTTATGGCATCTATTTAAGGCAACCATGCTAAAGGACAGGGGATACCTACAACTTTCTACGAAATGCAGCTAGAAAACCAAGAGGGATAAGAGAATAAATAGATGGATAAGTGATAAAGTATGTTTAAATGGTGATGGTGTAATCTTGATGGAGAGCCAGCTGTATATAGTAGCATTCTAAATTTCCTCTGGGTTTCAGGATTTTAACATAGAAAGAATAAAAATGGAAGTAAATTTTAATGTATGACTATCTTTTGAATTGATTTGAACCCATCAAGTGTAAATTATTTTTAATTTGTGGGATGCTGTGAGCATGCCTGCCAGCTCATTACTTGTAGACCTGTGTGGGAGACGCTGTTGCTTCCCAGGCACCACCACCTTCACCGTCCACTTGAGAGTGGGCTACTCTGAGCTCAGTCACTCCCAGATTCATTTCCTTTCCAAAAGGCATTCTCTGGGCCCATGAGTTCTCCAGGGCCCAGACCCTTTCATTCAAGCTTATTCTCCCTCTGTCTGGAACTGTCTTGACTCCTTTCTCTCCTATATTTCACTGTCTCTCTCTGTCTCTCTCTCTGTGTCTCTCTCTGTGTCTCTATCTCTCTAGCTTTTTTCTTTCTTTTGGTTATTTTATTTATTTACATTTCAAATGTCCCCCTTCTGTTTTTTCCTTCCACAATACCCCCAATTACATCCCCCTCCCCCTGCCTCTATGAGGTGCTCCCCACCCACCCACTCTCACCCCACTACTCCAGTATCCCACTACGCTGGGGCATCGAGCCGCCACAAGACTAAGGAACTCCCCTCCCATTGATGCCAGATAAGGCCATCCTCTGCTACTTATGCAGCTGGAGCCATGGAAATGGGTCCCTCCATGTGTACTCTTTGGTTGGTGGTTTAGTCCCTGGAAGCTCTGCGGAGTATGGTTAGTTGATATTGTTGTTCTTCCTATGGGATTGCAAAGCCCTTCAGCTCCTTCAGTCCTTCCCCTAACTCTTCCATTGGGGATGGAGGTGAACCCATGATCAGTCTGATGGTTGGCTGTGAGCATGTGCATCTGTATTGGTCAGGCACTGGCAGAACCTCTCAGGAGACAGCTATACCAGGCTCCTGTCAGCAAGCACTTCTTGGCATCAGCAATAGTGTCTGGGTTTGGTGTGTCTGCAGATAGGATGGATCCCTAGGTGGGGCGGTGTCTGGATGGCCTTTCCTTCAGTCTCTGCTCCACTTTGTCCCTGCATTTCCTTTAGATAGGAACAATTCTGGGTCAAATTTTATGAGATGGGTGGATGGCTCCATCCCTCAATGGGGTGGGAGGGGCTGTCTATCCACTGAATATGGTCTCTACAGGTTCTATCTCCCCTTTGTTGGGTATTTCAGTTAATGTCATCCCCATTGGGTCCTGGGAATCCCTTGCTTCTCTGGCATCTGGGACTTTCTAGTGGCTACCCCCAATTACCCATACCCCACTGCTACACACCTTTGTTCAATTTCCTGCCCTCTGTCCTTCTCCCCCATCTCCCCCCACAACTGATCCTGCTCCCCTCTCTTTCCCACCTCCACCTTTCTCCCTCCAAGGTCCCTCCCTCTACCTCCTGTGATTATTTTGTTCCCCCTTCTAAGTAGGGCTGAAGCATCCACACTTTGGTCTTCCTTCTTCTTGAGCTTCATACAGTGAGTGAGTTTTTTTTTTTCCTTGTTCCGGTCAACCCTGCTCGCTCCTGCCAGCTCTGCTCGTTCTGGCCAGCCCCACTTGCTCCCGGCCACCCCCGTACGGCCCCCGCTCGTTCCAGCCGGCCCGGCTCGCTCTGATCGGCTCCGCTTGCTCCGGTTGGCCCCGCTCGTTCCGGCCGTTCCCGTTCGGCCCCACTCGCTCTGGCCCTGCTAGCTCCGGCCGTCCCTGCTTGCTTCGGCCGTCCCCGTTCCGCTTTGCTCGCTCCGGACAGCCTCACTTGCTCCAGTTGGTCTCTCCAGACCAAGGATTTATTTCTTATTATTCTTCATAAGTATGCTGTAGCTGACTTCAGACGCACCAGAGGAGGGCGTCAGATCTTGTTACGGGTGGTTGTAAGCCACCATGTGGGATTTGAACTCATTACCTTTGGAAGAGCAGTCGGGTGCTCTAACCGGCTGAGCCATCTCACCAGCCCAGCGAGTGAGTTTTTATCATGGGTATTCTGAGCTTTTGGGCTAATATCCACTTATCAGTGAGTACATACCATATATTCTATCGTGACTGTGTTACCTCACTCAGGATGATATTTTCTAATTCCATCCATTTGCCTGAGAATTTCATTTAGTCATTGTTTTTTAATAGCTGAGTAGTACTCCATTGTGTAAATGTACCACATTTTCTGTATCCATTTCTGCACTGAGGGACATCTGGGTTCTTTCCAGCTTCTGGCTATTATAAATAAGGCTGCTATAAACATAGTGTAGTATGTGTCTTTGTTATATGTTGGAGCATCTTTTGGCTATATGCCCAGTAATGGTATGTAGCTGGGTCTTCAGGTAGAACTATTTCCAATTTTCTGAGGAACCGCCAGACTGATTTCCTGAGTGGTTGTACAAGCTTGCAATCCCACCAGCAATGGAGCAGTGTTCCTCTTTCTCCACATCCTTGCCAGCATCTGCTGTCACCTGAGTTTTTGATCTTAGCCATTGTGACTGGTGTGATGTAGAATCTCAGAGTTGTTTTGATTTGCATGTCCCTGATGACTAAGGATGTTGACTCCTTTCTAATGACTGTTGGCATTCAAGCCTTTTCCTCGTTCCCCTGTCTAAAGAAAAAGTATAGAACGGAGATAATGGAATTTAGTTATTTTTTTAGACTTTAGTTTTTGAAGGTATACACTGTAATGTTCACAAATAAAATTGGCTATTTGCCTCAAAATACAAGAGTTGGTACGTAAGAGTGGGTGGAGTTATATAGAAAAACAGCCACAGACAATGAGACTCACCGAAACTCACTGTACCTCTGTCTACTCTTTATATGTGAGAAGAGCTACAATGACTTAGGTACCAAAGATGACAAAAGATTCATTTAGCAAAGCCATTGCTGCTTGGCTTCTGCTGAGCAACTCAGTCAAGAAAGACACTGATTTTAAAAACTTTACAAGGCTGTGTGTTCCAACCTGCCTATAGGAGACTGAGGTAGGAGCATCAGGAGATCAAAGCTAGTCTGGCCTACATAGGGAGTTCAAAGCCAGCTGGGGCTATGTAAGGAGTCACTGTCTCTAAAGAGAAAAAAATCATTTGAAAGGGTTTCATGGGTAGCATGCTGAGTCAAAAATCTAATGCCCAAAGATTACATGATTCCACTTATGTGGCCTTGAACACAGAGTAAAATGAAGATGGACTAATGATCAACAGTGGGGAGGGAGAGGAGAAGGAGGGTGTGATTATAGAGGAGGAGGAGGGTGGAGGAGATCATTACAGCAATGAAGCTGTGTGGTATCCTGATAGTGTTATGGCTCTTTGAACCTATGCAGTTACACAGAACTATACCCATGCATATGCACCAACACAACTTTTCTTCTTCTATATCTGTACCGTATTTGTGTAAGATGGAACCGTTAGTGGGCAGGTTGAAAGAATGTCTCTGAGCTATTTTTGCAACTTCCTAGGAAATGCACTCATTCCAAAGTACACAGTAAAGCAGTGCATGTGGTTTTCAAAGACCTCTGAATGTAACTGCCCCATGAACCCAGTGTTGCAAATGTGAGGGTGAAATCCTCACTTCCCCTTTCTAGAAGCAGGGGTGGAGAGCTCCACCCAAAGCCCTCTAGCCACTCGTTAGAGGCCTTCTACCTTCTGTGATGCTCTCTTGGAAATGTGAAAAGTGTCTCACATCTTAATTAGTTACTTATCTGCTTAAGCTAGACAATGTGGTGTCTTGTCTGCTGATTTGAATGCTAATTTTTATTCTGATAGCTTCAATTAGCTGTCACTATCTCCTGAGAGATTTGGGACAGCGATAAGGAAAACTAATTTATCTTCATACACTGAAGCCACTGATGAAGTTGATACAAGAAAGGAATTAATTAATGGATAGTTAATATGGCTCAGGAACATCTTTTCTATGAGCCTAATTATAGCAGAATTGTTAGCACTAGCAGCCAAATGGACAGGAGCCTATATTGTCTTCTTGTTATTGATGATCCTCATTCTGTCAGCCTTTTGTGTTATTCTGAAATCCTTAGGAAACTGGAATGTTTATGTGTATATCTGTGCCCTGGTCAATAATATTTTTTGCCTTTTTATTTTCACTAATGTGATGATAAAGAGCATTGTCCTAACCTCATTCTCATACTTGGTAGTAGATGAAGACTGTATGGACAGTTCTGCTAGGACAGGGGAATGTTGAATACAGCATTACACTTGCCCTTGGCAGTATGATAATGAGGAATGGTCCTTAGAACAGGCAACGTAGTAGGAGAGAAAGCAATAGGAAAAGATGAAACATGTAGTTCAGAAAGGAAATAGGATTTGTAGAAATTATTTTGGGGTAAGTTAAGAAAGTCAGAGCAGTATCTTAGAGGGCACCCAATCCACATTTTACTGATTTCCTTTATTATTACTTTGTACTAAATATTTATGGAGGCAGGAATCTGTCTTAGTTACAGTCCTGTTGTTGTGACAAAACATTCCAAATATAAGAAACATTGGGAAGAAAGTGTTTATTTGGCTTACAATTTTTTTTTTACTTTTTTTTTATTAGATATTTTCTTAATTTACATTTCAAATGCTATTCCGAAAGTCCCCTCCCCCCTCCCCCCTCCCTGCTCCCCTGCCCACCCACTCCTACTTCTTGACCCTGGCATTCCCCTGTATTGGGGCATATAAAGATTGCAGTACCAAGGGGCCTCTCCTCCCAATGATGGCTGACTAGGCCATCTTCTGTTACATATGATGCTAGAGACACGAGTTCTGGGGGTTCTGTTTAGTTCATATTGTTGTTCCTCTTCTAGGGTTGCAGACCCCTTCAGCTCCTGGTGTTCTATCTCTAGCTTCNGGAGTCAGCTATATCAGGGTCCCTTCAGTAAACACTTGCTGTCCTATGCAATAGTGTCTGAGTTTAGTGACTGATTATGGGATGGATCCCCGGTGGGTTAGTCTCTGTATGGTCCATCCTTTCATCTTAGCTCTAAACTTTGTCTCTGTAACTCCTTTCATGGGTATTTTGTTTCCTATTCAAAGGAGGAATGAAGTATACACACGTTGGTCTTCCTTCTTGATTTTCATGTGTTTTGCAGATTACAATTTTAAGTAAGACTATCATTTGGAAAGGTTACTGCAGAAAGAAAAGCATGGAGTCCAATCACATCCTTAGTCAACAACAGAATGAGAGCAAACACATACTTCCTTACTTCCTCTCAGCTAGTTTTCTCCTCTCATGTTCAAGATACCCTGTGTAGAGAATGGTGCCGCCCACAATGGGCTAAGTCAATTGACAATGAAGAAAGACAGACTTCCCCACAGACTTGCTTACAGGTCAACCTGGTTTAGATAATTCCTCACTAAGAATCTCTTTCCAAGTGTTTCTACAGTGTGTTAAGTTGAAAATTAAAACAGACTCTGTGTTGGTGTTGGTACTTTATGCCACATGTACTTAGATTACAATTATGAAGAAATTAATAAACTTTATAAAAATAGAAAGACACATAGAACTTAATGTTGATCCATATAAAGAGCTCTGCCTTATTTTTCCTTACTCTTGGTCCTAGTTTTGTGTTTGTAAAATGTGTCTAGATATGCTCTCCCAAAAGCCACACATAATTGCTTCAAAGGGACTGTGTAGTACAAGAACAATTTAAGCTTATCCCCCAACTAGCTTACAAATAAATGAGACTCAGACTATGTTTTTTGTTTTGTTTTTGTTTTTGTTTTTGTTTGTTTTTTGGTTTTTGTTTTTTTGAGAAAGGGTTTTACTGTGTAGCCCTGGTTGTTCTGGAACCACTCTGTAGACTGGGCTGGCCTGGAACTCAAGTAATCCTCCTGCCTCTGCCCCCCAAGTTCTGAGAATAAAGGCGTGCACCACCACTTCCTGGCTAGAGTATGGTTATTTTATTTGGCTTTGACAATTACTGGGTGTTGCCCCTAATCTACTCTTCTAACTGCTGGCCTGGCTTCCTTCCCTTTAGTGTTCCCCAGATACTTGCAGTTTCTCATGGCCAGGTGCTCATGGCCCCTTTCCTCTTGTTGAGCCCTCCTTCTCTTTCTCCTCCTCCCTCCCCTCCCTCCTCCTCCATCCAGATCACTCCAAACCCACCTACCTTTAATCCCTCCAGCAATAGGCTGTCACCAATTTTATTTAAACACTTTTATATCATGGAACAAGGTTTGCACAACAAAAAGTCTGTAAACTTGAGAAGTCACTCATAGGCTCAACTTTGGGTATAAAATTTAGCATTATAATATACATAACAATAGAGTAAATCTCAGCAGGGAGGCTCCAAAATGGAGTTAGGGAAGGGGCTGCAAGACCAAGGGTGGACACACTGTTTCTATCTCTTCTCTATTTTTTCAAAGCTTCTACCATGGGGTATTTAAATTTTTTTTAAAAAAGAGACAGAGAAGTTGAGGCAACTCCCTGTCAATCAAAGGCCAATATTGGCTATGATTCTAGGTATCTCCTAAGTGCTTTCCAGTTATGAGCTGCTTGAATTCCTGTTTTCTGTTTATGGGTACGATTTTCTATAACAACTATGGGAAAGAAATTTTGCTTTAAAATATTTTCAAAAGAATTTAAACAATGTCAGTCATCATGGAAACTCCAGCTTTCTCTTTTTCACGGAAACTGCTTTGACTATTCAGCATTCACGTTTTTGTTTTTGTTTTAAGTGAGACATGATTCTTAACATTTTTATTGAAGAAAATTGTTAGTCTTTTGATGGGAATTCCATTGAACCTATAAATCATTATATGTGATATGGACATATTCAAAACTTAAAGCCATAGTAAGTAAAACAGGAGTAAAAACCAACATATGGATCAAATGGATAGAACAGAGAACCTGGAAATAAGCCCAAACAGCTATAGTTCCCTGACCTGTGACAGTCTCTCTCACACACACAAACAGCAACAACAACAACAACAAAGCATGCATTGGAGAAGGATGGTCTTGTCAATAAACAGTACTGGGAGAAATGGATATAAAACCGGACTCCTATTTCTCACCATATAAAGATACAACTCAAAGTGAACTGAAGCACGATGGGTAAGACATGAGACTATGAAACCACTATGATAAAACACAGAGAACACTTTGATTATAACTATAAGTAAACCTGATTTTACAAGATCATAAAAGCAAAATTGTGAGGAGCCTTTGTGGGGCTGCTTGGCAGGAATCTGACATTGGCCAAGGACAAGGAAATGGGCTTCAGGGAGGAATCTAACATTAGGCCATGACAAGGAAGTAAGCTCAGGCAGGAATCTTAATTTTAGGGTGGAACAAAAGAAGCAGGCTTCAGGCAAGAATCTGATTTTGGGCTTGGACAGGGAAGTAGGCTCAGATGTTTTGGTCATCCTGACAAACCCTTAGAAACAGTGATCTCAGGAGTAATCACTGTGACCCTGGGACTTTGCCTATTGCCTTGCTCGTTCCTTGACTATTTGTGTTTTTTTGTACTGTTTGCCCTTATTGCTTGCATGTAATTAAAATGGTATAAAAGCAGATTGGGAGAAAATAAACCTGTCTTCAATCTCAGAATTGACTGGGGTCATGCTACAATGTTGTCTAATTGTCTTTTTTTCTTTTTAATCCTCATTCCTGCTCTGGAGAACCTGTTGACTGTCTGAACAGGCTTGGTCACAAAATTATCATCACCACCACCATTATTACTATCACCACCATCATCACCACCACCATCAAATCATCATGTGCTCGAGAAGCCAAGATGGGAGGATTCTGAGTTCCTGCCTGGGCCATATATAGTAGCAGGCTTTCTCTCAAGGGGAAAAAGTAGAAGATGGAGAATGAAAGGAGGGAGAGAGGGCAAATAGACAAATGGAATTACATTTAAACAAGATCATGCATGACAAGTGAAATAACACAGAGTGCAAAGACAATCTACAAAACGGGAGAAAGCATTTGCCAACTATTCATGTTACCAATCGTTAATATACTGAATATATAAAGGGATTCAATATCTGAGAATCAGTAAAAGGTAACTTAACTAAAACCAAGTAAATGACTGAAATAGACATCTCCTCCAAAGAAGACACAAGCAGCCAACAGGTATATGCAAAAAATTCTCAGCATTAGTAATTGCTAGGAAAAGGCAAATCAAAATCTTAAGGAGATGACAGCTCACCCACTTAATAACCTACTTTAAAAAGACGCAAAACAACAGGTGCTAGTGAGAATATGGGTAAAGGTAGATTCTCATATATCATTGGTAGGAATATAAACACATATGTAAGTGTGCAGATCCTCCAATGGAAAACAGAAATGCTATACAATCCTTTCGAAGGCAGGGAAATCACTGAATCAAAGATACCTTCATCTATGTTTATTGAAGTACTATTCAACAATAGTACAGCCAACCAAGATGATAGGTACTGATATATCTTATTTATCTACGAAAGACTGAAATCCAATAATTTGCAGCTACATGGACTGAAGAACTGACCATAGTGGTAAGTGAAATAAAGCAGGGTCCAGGTACAAATACTGCATGTTCTCCCTCCCCTCTGCAATCCTCAAAGGTCTCTTTCATGGAAGAGAAGAGACATCTCTACATACTAGGAAACTAAGAAGGGAAGGGGACAGAGGTAGGTTGTATAAAAGACACCAAAACAGAGAGAGTTAAGTTCAAATGTTATCTCTAGTCAGTAAGGTGACTAGAGATAACAATAATTTATTACATTAATGTGAGGAAACATTTTGCGTATCACTTAAATCTTAGACTAAAGATATTTTAAAGGAGAAAGATGAAGTCTCAAGAGGTTAAGTAACTTGCTCATCAGGTCACAGAGATAGAAATACTCCTATCTCCCCTGTCAGAAGCCGAGCAAGCCTATTGTCCTCTCTAATGCTAACAGACTAGCAGAGAAAAAAAGAGCCCTGGGGAATTTTCTGTAATTGCTCCATATTAGCTGACTGGCAAAGTGCCTTCTACCTCACAAACACTATTGCATTTGCCATCTGACAAAATTCACTTAGGCTTTCCTTAATCAGTTTACTATGTACATAGAGGAGGGAGAGAGGGACTGGAGGGAGAGAGGGAGGGTGAGAGAGAGAGAGAGAGAGAGACAGAGACAGAGACAGAGACAGAGACAGAGAAAGACAGAGAGAGAAAGACAAAGACAGGGAGAAAGAAAGGCAGAGAGAGAGAGAGAGCATCTCTGGTTACATAAGTAAAAGTCTAGATACCATCTCATAAAATTTAACACAATTTATTTTGAAATGGACTAGTGTTTTTAATTTTAAATTAAGTAAGTTATATGATAGCAAGGTAAGTAAGACTTTGACCTTCAGAAGATTCAAAACATCTTATCTGTCCCCTACTGATGGACACCTTGGTTGATTCTGTCATTTAGTGACATAGGCCAGACACTCTACTGTCTGTTACATCTGGCACCATTATCCTAATCATTCTTTTTTATTATACTTCGTTTATTTCAAGGGTGCATGCATGCATGTGGGCATGAGTACATGCAATGGAGGCCCAGAGGTCATCTTTCAACTGCCTCTTCTTCCATCAAGTAGGTTCCAGGGATTGAACTCAGGTGGCCAGGCTTGGCAACGGTCACCTCTACTCACTCCATACAGTGATTTCTTTAGAGACAACAATATAAACCATGGAATAGTGAATGTAGACTTCTCTATTAGTAAAATGTAATTATAGTGAAAATCCAAAAGTTAAAATTGTCTTTAAGTGAGTTCTAATCTTCCAGACCAAATAATGTGAACAACAGGAGTTTTCAGCCAGCTTTCTCTCTAGGTGTTGGCTTGCTTTCATACCAGACCCTTGAAAGATCCTGAGAGAATGATAAATTATTTAAGCCCCTAGACTTGTGCCCAAAATAGACCTCACTAATGGCAGGGAGTAAAAGTTTAACTCGAACCATTGTTCCAGGATGTACTAACCCCAAAGTAGAAGTTTAACTTGCCCCCATTGTTTCAGGAAATGCTTGTACAGAATATTCTAACTGTTCCTTGAACCCTTTATGCTTGCCAAATGCTATTGTCTTAGTCAGGGTCTCTATTCCTGCACAAACATCATGACCAAGAAGCAAGTTGGGGAGGAAGGGTTTATTCCCCTTACACTTCCATACAGCTGTTCATCACCAAAGGAAGTCAGGACTGGAACTCAAGCAGGTCAGAAAGCAGGAGCTGATGCAGAGGCCATGGAGGGATGTTCCTTACTGGCTTGCCTCCTCTGGCTTGCTCAGCCTGCTCTCTTATAGAACCCAAGACTACCAGCCCAGAGATGGTCCCACCCACAAGGGGCCCTTCCCCCTTGATCACTAATTGAGAAAATGCCTTACAGTTGGATCTCATGGAGGCATTTCCTCAACTGAAGCTCCTTTCTCTGTGATAACTCCAGCTGTGTCAAGTTGACACAAAACTAGCCAGTACAGCTATAGCCCAATGCCAAGTGTTTGGGGTTTCTGACTTTATAAACCCCTTACCCCTTGAGCTCAGGGTCGACTCCTCTACCCCTGCTTGGGATAGGAGTCGTTCCCAGTGCACTGGCCTTTCCCGAATAAATCTCTTGCTGTTTGCATCAAGACTGTTTCTTGTGAGTGATTTGGGTGTCGCCTTTCCTGAGTCAGAACGTGGGGGCACCCTCACATTGGGTCTTTCACCCCGATGGTCTCAAAATGTCCTAACAAATTATTCTTTATTCAGAATGAAGAGGAAAATGCAAACAGAATGTTCTAGTAGTCAAAGTCAAGGTCATAGGTCATGTGCCCACCAGTGAACTATTTCTTCTGGTGATGAAGGTAAACTGAGACTCAGTCTTACATTAGCATAGAAGCTAAAAAGGAATAATTTTTCTGGGCATCAGATGGAGATCAGTAGCCACTGGGCAGACTGAAACAATGCTGTAGATAAGTAGCACATACCCTTGGCTTCCTTGTAGCTTAGAAAGTGCACATTAAAGGAAGGCATCAAACAGTATATGGAGTGCACCAATGAAGTCATCTCCAGCAGGGTAGGTCCTACTCGAATGGTCTCTCCCTCTCGCTTCCACTCTCTCTTTGGTGTTTTTCCTCAGCTGATTAATTTGATCAAATTTTCTAATAATAAAAATCAATAAAAATTCTCACAGAGTCATTGTCTTTTGATTGCTATCTCACTTACGCACAGCTAAACATTCCATGTCTTTACACAAAGTAAACCATGATAAAATGGGTCTGAAAAAAGTTCACTATACACCCACAAAAATGGACCCAGACCTTATCCATCTCATAGATATAAGATTTATTGAGATTCCCAAACATAGAATTGCCCCATTGACGAAGTCCATGTCTTTACCGTCCTTTTACTACCATCTCCTTGAAACTCCTTAGTCCCTCATGACAAGAAGCCTCCTTGTTGCAATGAATAATGAAGGCAACTTGTTCAACTACAGGAATATTCTTTGTGTGTGTTTTTGACAGAAAGTGTTACCTTAGTCCTTACTGAATCTATGTTCTCTCTGAAAACCATAAACCATAGCTGTGTCCTTCACTCCTTTTCTTTTCCTTTTTTTTTTTTTTTTTTTGTTGTTGTTTTTCAAGACAGTTTTTCTCTGTGTAGCCCTGGCTGTCCTGGAACTCACTCTGTAGACCAGGCTGGCCTCGAACTCAGAAATTCACCTGCCTCTGCCTCCCAAGTTCTGGGATTAAAGGCGTGTGCCACCATGTCCAGCTTTCACTCCTTTTCTGAGTTACTCAAATATTTATAAAATGGTTTTCCTCTTACCCAGATTTATTTCCTGCAAGCCACGTCCTAGGGTCCTTGCCAGGACCATATTTCTGAGACTCAGACCTGATAGCATCATCTCACGCCCTAAGTGCCTCAGAATACGCTCTTGCCTGTGCACGTTTCTGGTTTGTTCTCCAGATCTTCAACTCCCTAACCCCAGTTTCACTGATTAGTTCCGAGTTTGCCTGGGACTCTTCCAAACCATTTATCTGAACCTCTGTTTATCTTTGAGCCGTCTCTGGGTCTGGGAACCTTTAACTAGATAACTTTTATTTGTACTTTAAGACTTGACACAGTTCCTTGCTCGAGCAGTTCTGCTTCTCCATTTTGAAATCTTGTGAGTTAGTGGTTTTTCCTGCGGACTGTCTTACATCACCCTGGCAGAGGGTTTACTTACTCGCTTTCCCATCAAGGTTCCTGAGTTAAGAATCTTGTTTTCCTCACCTCACAGCAGTGGACCTTACCCAGTGCTCCTCTGCAGTGATGGGAAATGCAAATTGTGGAGTGGATTGTTTTGCAAGAAAGTGGGGCAAAGGGGCCAGGTTGTTTGGGAACGGATTAATTAGTATTTTGTGGAGGAGCCCATGGATAATCCATGTTTGTGTCATGGTAGTGGAGCACAGAATCTCCTTTCAGGTCTTTATCTCCATGATAAAAGGGTATAAGAAGAGACACAGAAGGAAACCCCAAAAGCAATTTGTTAGACAGAAAAAACAAACAAACAAACCCAGCAAGGACTACAGAACAAGCTGGAGAAACCTGCAGGTTCTAGGTGGAAGGAGATGGGGAACTGACACAGAAAACACAAGATAAAAGTGGAAGCAAGCGGAGGAAAAAAAAAACAAAAGGACACCCAGGGACATTGTCCTTTGTAGTCCACATTGAAGGAAGACAGTTGTTTTCTTCTGGCACTTGAGTCTTGTGCTGCACCTCACTCTGGATCGATGAACGGGGACATGATTTACCATTGTATTGTTTGGCCTGGTTGTTAGCTAGAAGTTGCTCCCTACAATTCAAGGATAACAACTAACTAGTTCTATGTTTACTGTTGCTGGCCTATCTTCTAGTTCTGTTATCGCTGGGTCAGTTGAAGGTCCTGTTCTCGCTGGGTCAGTTGAAGGTCCTGTTCTCGCTGGGTCAGTTGAAGGTCCTGTTCTCGCTGGGTCAGTTGAAGGTCCTGTTCTCGCTGGGTCAGTTGAAGGTCCTGTTCTCGCTGGGTCAGTTGAAGGTCCTGTTCTCGCTGGGTCAGTTGAAGGTCCTGTTTACCTTCCATGCTGTCCCTTCTTACTTGCAGCTTGCAGATTATTGTCACTCACTTACCAGCCAGGGCTGCTCTCCTTGTTGATGAAGGCCAGCGCATGGAAAGGTGTTACCGACAACTTGGAGATTGTCCTTTGTAGTATTTAAACTTGGATTGCCTTTTAAATTTTTACAGTCCCTCTCCACGGTATATCACTAGCCAACGATCCGATCCTGCCTTTTGTCTCAGAAGGAGCTGACATGTTGATGACCAGAGGTCTCAGCTGGGGCCAGGAAAGGAGACAGCCCAAGACTGCTCCTCAACTCATCTTCTTCCTGTATCAGGTACCATCTTGAAATGTAGCATATCGCTGAAGACTAAGGATTCTCATATACAAAATACCAGCATCACACCCATTGAAAGACCAATGGGTTCTCAATAGTTGCTTGTTTAGAAATGAATAAAATTCTAAAAGTTAGTAAGTATACTAAAGAAAAAAAAACATTTAAAACTGTGAATAGATAAATGGAGGAAATCAGTCCAAACATTGTTGTCTTAGTCAGGATTTGTATTCTTGCACAAAACATCATGACCAAGAAGTAAGTTGGGGAGGAAAGGGTTTATTCAGCCTGCACTTCCACATTGCTGTTCATCAACAAAAGAAGTCAGGACAGGAACACACACAAGGCAGGAGCTTGGAGGCAGGAGCTGATGCAGAGGCAGACCATGGAGGGGTGCTGCTTCCTGGATTGCTTCCCCTGGCTTGCTCAGCTTGTTTTCTTATAAAACCCAGGACCACCACCCCATGGATGGCAGCACCCAGGATGAGCCCTCCCTCCTTGATCACTAATTGAGAAAATGCCTTACAGCTAGTGGAAGCGTCTCCTCAAGGGAGGCTCCTTTCTCTGTGATAACTCCAGCTTGTGTCAAGTTAACTCACAAACCCAGCTAGTACAACTGAACTTGGAGAATCAAAGGGAATTCCATGTTTTTGCAATGCCAAAATATCTGTTTCTGTCCTCTCCTGAAGATGCTGTGAGCACCAAATCTTAGTGGCAAGAACTCCGGTGCAAGTCTCCATGATGAGACCAGGGATGGGGGTTGTTAATCGGGCTACCCAATGGGAGAAAGCTTGCTGCAAGGCTTCTCAGGCCACGTGGCCCATGACATTAACCTCACCTTTTGTCAAGGCACCTTTTCTCCCAGGTCTGACTTTATGTTCCACCATGTAACCTAAAACCCATTACTTGCCATTTATCGTTGCTGCAAATTAAAATCCGCAGGAAGCAGATCAGCACCGTGGTTTTATTGGCTGATGAAAGTACAGAGTGACTCACTGAAGATCTGCCCTTCAGGGAAATCTGAGGAAGGAAAAACTTTTCAGGTGCTTTTCCTGGAATAACTTTGTCATTAAAGATATAGCCACTGAATCAAAAGCTAATTGGCTCAAACTGTGAATAATTTAATCTGGGATTCTAGACCCCCACTTACTGCACAAATAACTGACACCATGCAGCTTTTATGCAGGTGTGCCAAGTAATTCTGAGTTCCAACGTGCTCATTTCTAGTTCTGAAGAAAATAAACTCCTCCTCTCTATTTGCATTGCTAACCATATCAAGAAAACATCAGTGTAGGGGGGTAGGGAGGTGGTTCTATGGGTAACAGCACTTGCTTTTCAAGCCTAAAGACCTGAGTTCAATCCCCAGCAGCCATGTAAAAAGCCGGGCATGTCCACATGCCTAGCCTGTAGCTGTTGCATTCTATAAAAAGATGGAAAAGAAGGAATATGTTCATTGGAGGTGCAGTAAGGTGTGGGGGAAGGGGTGCCTCTGAGGGCCCATGCTGAGGCTGACCCCACGCCAGGTATGAGAGTAGAGATAGAGAAAGGCAGAGAGAGAGAGAGAGGGAGAGAGAGAGAGAGAGGGAGAGAGAAGCAGTCTATGAGCACATGGAGGGGGGGAGGGGAGTGGGAAGACGGTAGGTAGCAGAAGCAAGAGGAGAGAGGAGAGGACAAGCAGCACTTTTTTCTTATTTTTATTTTATTTTATTTTCGAGACAGGGTTTCTCTGTATAGCCCTGGCTTTCCTGGAACTCACTCTGTAAATCAGGCTGGCCTCGAACTCAGAAATCCACCTGCCTCTGCCTCCCAAATGCTGGGATTAAAGGCATGCACCACCACTGCCTGGCTTTTCTTCCCAGGCATGTTTAAGTCTGGCCTGCTGCTCTACAGCAGAGTGCATCGATGTGAGGCCAGCTTCAGGGTGCTCTTCCCCCTTTACAACCACCAAGACCAGCGTTGAGATCAGATGGGAAAGGGAAACTGGAGGGTAAGCAGCACCTTTTATGGTTAGTCTGGCACACCCCGGGTAGAGCCTAGACTAAATGCCAATGTCAACCCCTGTTGGGGGTAAAGAGAAGAAGGGTGCTAGGGCTTGCAGGCCAGTGGGTCAAGCCAAAAGAGCAAGCTTCCAGATCAGTAGGAGACCTTGTCTCAAGGGATTAAGATGGAAAGTAATAGAGCAAGACACTCTGGCATTCTCTTCACAGCTCTCAACATTCAACATTTTCCTCAGGCCTCAGAGCACACAAAGGTGAATGCACTTGTGCACTCAGACGCACACCACACACGCACACACACACACACACACACACACACACACACACACTCACACCAGGGAGAGGGATTTCAGTGTAATACCAACCCACACCTGTTAGCTTATGCTCAGAATCTAAACTGTGTTTCAGAACATAAGAACATCCTTAACCTCAGGCTTAAAAAATTAAATACAGGGGCTGACAGTTAAAAGGCTCTGCAGTTAAAAGGGCTTGTATCTCTTCCAGGAGACCTGAGTTCAATTCCCAGTATCCACATTAGGTAGCTCATAACCTTCTGAAACGCCAGTTCCAAAGGATCTGATGGCTTCTTCCAACCTCTGAGGGTAGACAACTACACACATGTAGAACACACACACACACACACACACACAAATAAAAATAAAAAACAAAGATAAATTTAATTTTACACACACACACACACACACACACACACACACACATATATATATATTTAATCAAAATATAATTACATCATTTCTCCCCTCCTCCTCCTCCCAAGTATCTTTATCCTCTTCCATGACCTCCATCACTGTCAATTTGGTAGCCTCTTCTTTCCCAGTTATCATGTCATATACACACACACACTATATATATATATATATATATAGATAGATAGATAGATACAACTTGTGAATCTGTTTTTGTCTTTGTGTGTATATGTTTTCAGGGCTGACTACATTGTATTGGATAACCAACTAGGGAGCTCCTTCCCTCTCTCACCAGTCAGCAGTTACCTATGTTTCCTTGTCCTGAGGCGTGACCCTGTGAGATTATTACCCCTGCCAAGTCAGTATGTCTAGCGATATTGCCATTGTTTAGATCTCATTGTGTAGCTATTTCTGTGAGAAAATGTTTCTCAGCAGACTTCCTGGTACTCTGGCAGTGTCTTCAGCCACTAAGAGGCCACCAAAGGCAACAACCACAGTCGATAGATATTGTGAGTCACCTGAACTATTTGAACCAATCTTCCTAAGGGAGACTTCTAGTACCTCGTACTGGAGGGGTTTTTGTTAGCCTACACTTGTGGGGAGCATTGTCAGCCCTAGTGGTAAAACCCCTTCACACTATATGTATATGCATCTGTATGCATATGTGCATATATATTCATACACTTATATGAATTTGGATGATTTTTAAGGTAAATATAAAGTGATAAGATTCCTCGAGGCTTTACCCAACAGTCTTGGTGTTATTTGTCCCGCCCCCCACCCTCCTTTCCCTTTGGTATTTATGTCCCTCTCTATTCCCCAATTGGATCCCTCCTTCCCATTTTCCCATTTCCAGCTTCATGTCACTAGAATCCTACGATTGACCTTTTATTCCCCTGCCCCCATCCTTTATAATTTACTGGTTCCTGTGGTTGGTCCATGTTATATATTCATACCAGGATATTTGGTGTAAGTACCCACGCTACCGCCTCACCAGCAAGAACGGACGTGGACACCAGAATCCTTCTGCAAGCATACTTTTATTACATCATGCGGAGGAAGAGGAGGGAGCCCAAGATGGATCCCACTTATATACACCTCAGTGAGACGTGTGTCGTCAGGATTGGCTGACTGCCCATTACCTCAAGTTACGCCCCGGGATGGGCAGTGACTTACGTGGCTTTGTAACAAGCGCATGCGCACTGAACTTGTTTGCTTGTCCCAGGCTGGGGGTGGTGACAGGATGTCGGCGCCATCTTGGAATGGTGGCAGAACCAGCTCGGGCATGGCTCTCTACAATTTGGAGCTAGGAACTGCAGATAAAAGAGAGCAGAAAAAGCATAGCCACTCTGGAAATCACTACGGAGAATTCTCAGACAACTAAAAATCAATCTCCTATGTGTCCCAGCTATATCACTCCTTGGCATATGCCCGAAAGGCTCAACATCCCACTCCACAGATACTCACTCCGTCATGTTCCATTGGTGTTCTAATCACAATAGCTTGGAAATGGAACAACCTCAGTGTCTTTCAGCAGATGAATGAATAGTGGAAATGTAGAACAAACACACAATGGAATGCTAGTCAATTGTAAAGAAAAATGAAATCATGAAACTTGCAGGTAAATGGTTAGATATTAAGTGAGGTAACCCAGGCACGGAAAACCAAACGCCATATGTTCTGTCTAATAAATTCAATATCTGGTTATTAATGATTATTTTATGTCCCAACCCTCAGGACCCAGTTATTTGGGGGGTGGGGGGTCCAAGGGGGACCATGCCTGAAAGAGAAATGGGAGAGAAAGGAGGAGACCAGATAGACAATCCTATTGAGGTCTGTTTATTGTGAGCAAGGTTACAGTATAAAAAGCAATAAGAAGGAGGAAGAAGCCAGCCCGTGCCTCAGCCTGGGGGTAGGGAGCATCCGGTAGTTTATCCGGAAAGTTTGCAGTTACTATTTATTATCTGATCCTGGTGTGCTGTCAGCTGTCCTTGCAAAAGGTCGGAAGTTCCCTCAGGAAGGGAGGAGAATGTTGGCTTGTGACTTAGAGTCGGTCCCTAACAATTTTATTCTAAACTTACTCCATGGAGCAAATAGTATAAATGACATTTCACTAAAGACTACACGAAACCCTGTTCATTTTACTTGCTGCTGACACAGCACACATTCAAGTCCAAGTGTTCTGCTTCCTTTCCTTCACTGTTCTCTTGGACCTATCAAGCTGGTCCATTTCTGGATGCTGAAATTAACAGTGGCTAATGGTTAGTAATGCTCTCACTAACCCCTTTCTAATGATGCTTTGATTCTCAAAATTCACTTGTAAATTTTGGGAGGTGGGGGAGGGCAAAATGTAGAGTGTTTAGAGAATACAGTAGATCTCAAGCAAATATTGCACAAATTTGGAATTTATATGAATGTGGAGGAAGGGATTCCAAGATCTCCTTGGTGGGGAGCTAGTAAATTTACCTGCAAACAAAGCTCATGCCAAATGACTGAATTAATATGGCTGACAATAAATTAAATGAAACTTATCTATTGAGCACATACATAGGAACTCGGACAACCGCTGCAAAGCACCACAAGACCACTTTATTCTCTCTATATGGAATAAGACTGATGTATAAGTATATCACAGATAGCAAAGTAAAACATTCCCATAGATGACAATGGAGTTATCAAGGTACAAGTGACGATCACTGAGCTGAGAGGGTTGGGAAATGACTCTAATTGGAGTCATTTGTGAATAACTGGGGCTTTAAAGGATTTTTTTTGAGCATCTGAAACCAATCGATAATTTCTTTAACACAGAGAAAAAGATCTGTTGATGAAGAACCTACCTTGGCGTGAGTGTGTCGATATTCCCATTCTCTGCTGGTCAGAGATTGGGGTCTCGGCAACTGGTGGCCCGTACGGGGATGGTGACTTATGGGAAAATCAACTCGCAGAGTAGAAGAAAGATGACGTGCAAGCTGAACAGGACAGCGGTCGGGTTTATCAACGTTCTGGGTTCCGGATCCAGCTTTTGTGAACTCAACCGAGCAGCGAGAGAGAGCGGGTCCAAAGGAGAACTGCAACCACTGATGGCGAAAGCAGCGCAACATGGATCCGCAAGCCTCGGTGAGCACTGAGCCGTCTCAGCCGAGCCTGCCAGAGAGGAGGCAGAGTCTGGGCTGGTGCTCCAGGCGAGGAAGCCAGATGCTCCAGGAAGCGAGGGGACGCCCGGCAGCGGAGTGACCTGTGAGGTGTCGGGAAGGCAGGAACTGCAGAGGTGTGGAGTCCGGGTATGGGATGGTGCCAGGGCCTCGTGGTGCTCGCTCAGCCGAGGTTCCTGTGGGGACCTTCACAGACAGCGTTCGGGCTGCAGGCTCGCCACGCCAGAGCAGCTCTTCTAGCAGCCAGGCGGAGGAACGGATAGGCAGCAAGAGGTGCTTGGCGCTCCTGCGCCCAGACCCAGATTCCGCACGGCAATGTGCACCGTGGNGTATGGGATGGTGCCAGGGCCTCGTGGTGCTCGCTCAGCCGAGGTTCCTGTGGGGACCTTCACAGACAGCGTTCGGGCTGCAGGCTCGCCACGCCAGAGCAGCTCTTCTAGCAGCCAGGCGGAGGAACGGATAGGCAGCAAGAGGTGCTTGGCGCTCCTGCGCCCAGACCCAGATTCCGCACGGCAATGTGCACCGTGGTTGTGAAGTGTGGAGGCAGCTTGCGGCACTGCAGGGTGCACATAGGGTGCACATAAAGTGCACACAGACAGTGGTGCACACAGGATGCACCTAGATGGACTGCACATGGACAGCTTGATTGAAGAACGGTGCGATGGGAGCCTGGGTCTTTGATGTGCACCAGAGACCTAGTAAAAAGCCTGTCAGCACCATCCAGAGAAGAAAAAGGTGCACAGTAAGTAGTGGGGAAAGAGAAGCTGGCAAGGTTCCCGGAAATAGGGACAAGAGATTAAAACAAGGTTCCCGGAAATAGGGACAAGAGATTAAAACAAGGTTCCCGGAAATAGGGACGAAAGATTAAAACAAGGTTCCCGGAAATAGGGGCAAAAGATTAAAACAAGGTTCCCAAAAAAAGGGACGGAGAGATTAAGAAAAGGCCTGAGAATAGGTATATACAGCAAGCAAAATGTTTCTTAGGACAATAGGGAGATCTTGCTGTACAAGGGTTCCTGATTAAACTGCTTAAGGAAGAATACTGAAGTGTGTTCAGAACCTCAGGCAGTCAGGGTGGTCGACTGGTAAGTTCCCAGGTAAGTGGGACATAATTCAAGTTCCAGATAGGATTATAAAGTTCCTGGGTCAGGACTATAATAGGGAGATTTCTGAGGGTCTTAGAGTGGGGCAGAGATATAAAAGGAGAACAGAGATGAAGAGACAAGATGCAACTTATCGGAGAGAAAGATGGCCCTGAAGAAGCTGATGACATTCGGGTTGCTGTTTGTACAGATGAGTATGATGATAGGGGAAGAGCAGGAATTATGGAGGAT
Organism: Mus minutoides; assembly: GCA_902729485.2. NCBI lineage: Eukaryota > Metazoa > Chordata > Mammalia > Rodentia > Muridae > Mus > Mus minutoides. The sequence continues at coordinate 877,656 of LR749849.1, forward strand.
TGTAAAAGCACTCCCCCTTCCAGTACCTCTTAGTGTTGATGCCAGTGTGTTATAATTTTGAATAGAGATAATATAGTTTTTGAGCCTACCCTTGCATGTGTGTGGTACCACCATTTTTCCTTTTAGTTAGTAATAGAACAGAAAGTAATGTTAAACCTGTTTCTTATTGAATGGTCTTTATTTCCTGTGTAAGTCATATGTTTGGAGTTTGTATAACCTCTATGCAGTATCAGAACTTCTCATGCAGCCCAACTCTCCTGAGAGATCAGAAAGATGCTGTTATCCATGAGCTGAGAGCAACCATCATCGCAGTAAACAATACCCTTGTGGAGATTGCAACTACACAGCAGTGGCTAGAGATGGCCCATGGGACTTTCAACTTCCTCAGAAATTGGGGGGAATGGACTTCTGGGATTTCTGCTAACTGCTGCGATTGGGAATAGTTTGATGGATGGTGCATATGTACAGGCATGCGCAGGCAGACACAATTAATGGTCCAAGCTATGGCGGCGTTAGAGATGGGAGTTAGAGACAGGAGCCTCCCCTTAAATTTGGCTCAGTATGCTGGACCGTTAATCAGAGATGGGTAAGATTCTGCAAAGGTCCTACCAACCTAAGACAGAGACATATGTCATAGAAGATGCGTAGGTCTTGATGACGGGTAAGGAGGATACCATTTTCAGGACAACCTAAGGCAGATGCGGCCCCAGAGCCTTTATTAATTAAACAAAAAGGGGGATATGTGGGAAGCTGGTGTAAACACTGAGCTACGATGGTGCCCAGCTTAGTGCTAAGCCTTGTAACCCCATCCTGTTTACTAAAACTCCTGAAAACAGCAAGCTGAGTCATCCGCACCTACTGCATGATCTGATACATCATATAGCCTTACCATAGTGATAGCCAATGATCTGTTGTCCTGTCTGTGCGTGCAACTTGTGCTAGGGGCGGGATGATGCTGATTGGAGAGCAATGAGTGGAGTGAGATGATGTAAGAGGGCTGGGTGTATATTGAACTTCCTTGAGGGTGATCGGGGGATAAAGGAGTTCACTGCAGGAGATTGCTGAGGGAAAGGCTGTTACTGCAAGAATAAAGGAAACAGAGACTGCTGCGAGAAATCTGTTGATGAAGAACCTACCTTGGCGTGAGTGTGTCGTTATTCCCATTCTCTGCTGTCTTATAAGTCTAGAAGCTGAACAGCCATGAATCAATGGAGTCTTCATGTGGCAAGGGAGTCTTCATGTGTTGTATTGTGTCATCTGATAAGGAAAGAGGGAGAAGAGGAGAAGAGGAGGAGAGGGGAGAGGGAGGGGGAGAGACAGAAATTCACCTTTATAACAAATCCACTACTCTAGTCTCCTGATACCACACTCCTGACATAATGACATAAATCCATTAATAATGGCAGAAGCCTAATCATTCGATCATCCTTGAGTTTTTACCTCTCAATGCTCTGGACACTGTTGTATTAGTGAGAGTTAGGTTTCTGTCTTAGTCACTGTTCCATTGTGTTAAGAAACACCATGACCAAGACAACTCTCATAAAAGACAACATTAACAGTTCTGGAGGGTTAATCCGTAATCTTTGTGGCAGGAAGCAGATAGCTGAGAGGGGGGATATTTTGGGGGAGGTGTGAGAGGAATTGGAGGTGGGAAGGGGGAGTGAATAACTGATTGTCCCAAATATTTCTGGCTTGTATAGAACTGACAAAAACTAACAAGCCCAATATCTTATAGGTTCCCTGAAACAACATAGGAGGAAGTTCCTTTCTCTTCAAAAAATGTTTCCCTGGGAAAAACTTAAGTGAATAACCACTCAAATAGGAGAGATACAAAGAATTATAGATTATGTATTACTTTAAATAAATAAATCTCTGTATGTAAACTGTGTGTGTGTGTGTGTGTGTGTGTATTGTGTGTACAAGTATGAGTATGAGAGGGCGAAGGAGAGAGAAAGAGAGAGAAGAGAGCATTTTTACCATAGTTAAGGTTGTAATATAGTGTATTCATCACGATCTTGTATCATTACAAGAAGGATCTGGTTATGCAATTAAAAATAATTAAACTGCCTTCAGATCTTGATGTGAAAATTAAATGATTACATTCTAGAAATCTGCTGCTTGACGCTGTTCCATTTCTAACATAAAATAAACTTGGCATCACCAGAGAAGGTTGGAAGTGAGCACCTCCTGGCGTTCTTCCACCAAACTTCCTGCTGTGGAAGATTGGTCCTTTCAAATAACACCGAGGACTGAACTGGTGTTTAATTTAAAAATCTTTAATCAACGAGGATCCCAACAACCACTTAGACTGTGCTGCCTGTCACTTCTAACCACTAATTACGAAATCACCGCTAATGCCATATACAGAAAAGAGCCTTGGAGTTAAGAGTTTGGGGCTTGGTGTTGGAAGAGATCAAGAGCTCCCCATGCCACTTCAGAAAGGAGAATGCTGTAGTAGTTTCGTTGAAATGAAGAACAAGGTATGGGAGTCCTTTTAAGCAGAAACATCTCTGTACTCAACACAATTTTAACAACACAAGTTTAAACAACTGCCACTCTGAAAGAGAATACTCATGTTTGTTTCATAGTGATGAAAGGACAAAGAATCCTTTTCCTGAGTGTCAAGGAACTCTGAAAAGACTGTTAAACCTGACTATTATTCCTGAGGAGGAATCCAGCTGATGGGTTATATTAGGAAACTCAGCAGATATCATATGAAGTCTGAGTTATATCTTTAATTTTCTCCAATTAGTCAGAAACGTTTGAAACTTTTCTCAGCATGTTTTGTGCTTTAATTTGCTTCCACATCTATCTGCTCATCCTCAAGATGGCTATACAATGCAAGAAGGCACAACAAGGTGAAAGCTATCCTGAGGAAGTCTAGCCCTCCAGAGGTAAAGGGGCCCCACCAGCAGAGGGGCGGGAGTCGGGTGATTGACACTTTCAGATTTGGAGGGCTGGTGAAAGCCCAGTGAAGATGTTGGAGTTCGTCAAAAGACCCTTACTCAGGAAGACCACAGAGACCGCCGCCATTGCTGCAAAATGCATGAGGATTTTTTATTGATCCAACATGTTGGTGACTCCCCTCTCAGCACACAGGCCAGAGGAGAGACCAAGAACAAAGAAAGAACACACTTTTTATACCTTTGTAAGGAGCAGATTTGAGCAACAGGGTTCTCATTGGTGTAGCAAGTAACTCTTTCAGGCATTGGTTGGTTTGTATAGTGACTAAGTAACCCTTTGGCCCAGTGACTCACTTTGCTTGCCCCATGGTGGGTTATTATGATTTGGTCAGCAAGTAATAGTACATTAACGTCACAGCTATTAACGTCAGGAGAATTTTCTCAACAAGGTCAGGGTGGTTTGTGATCTTTGTCAGAATTCAGTGTGGGGGAAGGGCAGGAGAATTGCTAATCTTGTTATGGTTATTTCTTTGAGAACAACTAATATTGTTTTGGTAGTTGCAGGCTTAATCATTTTGACGGCTAAGACTATGTTTTTGCATTTGTTTAGTCAGCCAGCTTCCTTATCTGGCTCTGCACTTGGCCTGCTAGTATAGTTTGGAGAGCCCTTTTCTAAGGGGGAAGGTACTGGGTGATCTTGAATTCATTTTGGATATTACAAAGAGAAGCCCTGGGAAATGTGGAAGGGCTTTGGAAACCTCGCAGCTGGAGATGTGGGAACAGGAGACAGAGACCCCATCCTAGAAATACGTCATAGTGGAAGCAAAGCCACCTCCAAGGACAAGCTAGATGTCTCTGAAAGAGCAAATGGATTCTGAGAAACGCAAATCATACAAATCAGAAGTTTCAGATCTGAGAAGGATCTTTGAAGTTTTCTTGCCATGTGGACAGAGGGAAGGTTGTTAATATTTTTCAATCTTCCTAAAAGGGAGCCAGCTCCCAAACCTAGATATCATCCTCATAGATGTATCTCTTTAATGAGTATAACTGAGACACCTTTTAAAGACTCCCATGCATGTAAACACTAAGGACAGATTTAAGTCAGAGAGTTTTAAAAGGACAGCAGTGCTCCGATGGTATTTGTTTTGTTGGATTATTAACACGTCCCTATGACAGGCCAAACCTACTCTATCTTGGGGACTGGCCCGTGGGTGGACCAGGAAGGACCCCGTGGCTTGTCCTTGGCCAGAGTTACCCCTTAGCTACTTCCTAGCAACAGTGAATCAGAGATTGTCTGATTGTTTCAGATGTACTTTCAGATCCTTTGTGATTGTATACGGTCTGTCCTCAGCACTCACCTGTCTGTTTACAAATAGACATTTAGTTAGATACGTGTCAGGATGGACACCCCCTTACTTATTTCCATTTCCTATAAAACCTTGTTCTGCTGAGGGTTCAAGGCTGCTTCACTTTCCCTCCCCATCCTGCCCTGTCAGAGTTGGGTTGGAGAAGATCCCAAGCCTGAGCTTGTAATAAAGAGACCCCAATGCTATTGCATCGGAAACGGCTCCTGGGTGGTCTTTTGGGGTTCATGAACACTTCCTGGCATAACACCCAATCTCAGCAAAGTATGTTTTTTATTTTACTGTGACAGGCAGAGGTAAAAGAGTATAAAAAAGTCCAAAGTTTAAACGCAATAATCCCTCTAAATAATAAAACAGATTGTAGCCTTTTCTGTGCTCCACAAAACAAATTAGATTTTCAAACTCCTGACATCAACAACAAGAAACTCCAGGATGGGAAAGAAAAGTGAAAAACAATCTCCACCAAAACAAATGAACAAACCAAACCAAACCAAACCAAACCAAACCAAACCAATCCAGTCAAATAGACAAAATCCTTGGAATTCCAACAACTTGTTATTAATACCTGGAGATTCTAAATCAGACCCAATGACACGGGGTTTTTTAATGTATCTGTCACTAGATGGCGCTGTATAAACACAAATCACTAGGTAAGGCACTCCATTTCATCTCTTTGAAATTGGTGGTTTATTATAAATAAATAAATCTTTAATGATAAACCTACAGGGCAACACATCAATACTTTACATCTCTATCAATAAATGCTGACTGGCTCTGAGAATGGTTCAAAGGCAGCTTTAGGGTTGTTACACGACAGATAGGAAATTGAATTTTAAAAAGGTAAGAAAGTTGACAATATAGGAGAGGAGAGACAGGAAAGAGAAATAAATTCATGAGAGAATGTATCATTTGAATTTCCTTTGGTTCCCATTAGAGCTGCCAGAGCCTCAGAAGATCATGGGCTTAGTGTTCTATCAGTAACACATAACCCATTCCTTTGCTACATCAGGAGGATTGGAGCTGAAAGGCCGCGCTGGCAGAGGACAAGAAGGGATTACATATGCAAATAATCCCATAGCTCTCGGACTAAAGGAGATAGTTCCTCTTGTAATATTTCTTTTAAGTCACACACAGAAAGCTTTGGTGGGTTGTTATTAAAAAGCAACATTACAAGATTAAAAAGCACAGAGAAAGAAAGGATGTTTGAAAGGGGCTCTGAAAAGCTTTGAAGAAAAATCAGAATATGGATAACTAAAGAGTCTGCAGCATTCCTTTCTTTAAGTTAAGGGAAAGGTAAGGAATTTAGAACAGTTTAGGAAAGAAAGGTTAACTGTATTTGGAGCCTGGGGAATTGAGAACATCTGGTTATAGTCACACAGAATAATATAGTTGAGACTTAATGGTGGGTAGGGATAACCCAGGCCACCTGCCTTCCTGAAGAAGGCTGGCTGTGCGCACTCCTTTTCCCAGGATCACTGGGGCTGTATTCCACATAGGTGGTGTGCCACCGACTGCTTCCTCTCTGCACCATTTCTTCAGAAAGGGAGTGTGCATGGTGCTCACGTGAGTGTGTGTGTGTGTGTGTGTGTGTGTGTGTGCTTGTTTGAATATATCGAAGAAGTAGAGAAGACCATCTCCATTCCTGCAGTGACCAGTATGACCAGACTAATAATGCCAGGGAGGAATGGAGAAATGTGAAGAACACTGGTTTAATGAGCTTTCCTCCTGCACACAGTCACCCAGTAAACTCTCTCCTCTTCCTATGTTTCGCCTACAAACACTGTGTCCCCTCTGAAAAGGTCCTCCTGCTATTCAGGCAGAATTTGTGTCTCTCAGCAGTGGGGGGAATACCTTGGTACCCAGAGCACCTATTAAGAGGAGCAGAAAGAAAACCAAAACGAAAGAAGGATTAACCTCCACCCCTATTTTTGATGACAAGAACATACATTTTTACTTCCCATTTGCAACAATACTGTGCCGTTCCAAAGCTACATTTACATTAGGAAAGGGCTTCATAGTCATTTGAATTGCTTTAGAGAAAACATGGCGGCCACTAAAACTATGGAAAAATACAGAGCACAATGCTTGTTTGTTTGTCTCTCTTACTAATTAAGAAAGAATCTAATAAAGAACACTGAATTTCAGAGATTGGGGAATTGTGTTTTTACCCACAGTAAAACATTAGGTTACTATTTTAGAAAGGCTTCTGCTCATTAATCTTGACGCGAGTATTTAAAATAATTTAGTTTCCTTGGTAAATGGTCTGTAGATTCTTGAAAGTGCTGTTAGCTAAAATATTATTAATGTGAAAATGCACTCAACATGTCTCATAATTTTTCTGAGAAATGAGACGTGAATGATGCGTTCTTATGGTAGGGTGAGCTGGGTGTGGGGGAGAGAACGTGACTGAGTGGTGTGACTCGATTTATGACACGAAGGAGGCGGATCACCAGAACCGCACACAGTTTCAACTCTGCTACGGATTCCCGTTCAGCTCGTCTCTTCGCTGTGACCAAACACAATGATCAGGGCAACTTGGAAAAGGAAGTATTTGATTGGGCTTATGGTTTCAGAGGGTCAGAGTCCATGACGGTGGTGTAAAGGCATCACTATAGGAGCAGCCAAGGCTCACATTGGACAGTAAGCAGGAGGCTGAGAGGAGAAGGCTGGGAACAGTGAGAATCTTCGAAAGTGTCATCACCCTCCCCCAGGACTCTTCCCTTCTCCTAATCTTTCCCCGAACAGTTCCACCAACTGGGGACCAATATTTATGGGGAGCCATTCTCACGCAAACCACCACACTTATGAAAACCAACGTTGTGGAGAGTGAACCCCCTGCCGATGGTTGCTAACATGCTTATGACCAGCTCAGCTAGTGCTAGCACTGTGGAGACCCAGGGCAACTAAAGAAAGAGCTAGTCCCTCTAACTACAAAGAAAGAAAGAGAAGCAGAGCCACAGTTGAACTGACTCCAGCTGGGGATAATTTTTTTTTTTCTTCTATAGAATCCCAGGAAAATATTTGGTGAAAGTGAAATTTTGAGGGAGAAAGAGTCAAACTGGAGGAATGATTCACTCTGCATCATAATTTTAGCTGTTCTGCCAGAGCGTGAGGCGCCAGGTGTATTTTCTGCTTGCCTCCCGCAGAGCAGGGTTGGTTTTCTAACAGAATCTTTCTCGGCAACTTCCTGAGAGTCTCCTTCACCTTTTCTCCCAGGTTATTCACACCATAAAATCATTCCCAAGGTCTTCAAGAGCTCCTTCTCTCAGGCTGGCCCGTAACATCCTCCTCTGAATCCCCCCCCTCCCCCCCTGATCATTACCTGACTGCTCTCGGGTTGTTCTATGGTTTACTTGAAAAAAGATGTGTGTGTTCAGCCATATTTCTTATTGAAATAGAAGATTCTCATAGGCAGTAACCTCGTCAGCTTTCTCTCTCCATATAACAAACGCCCAGGTAGATTTGCAGCACTTCATCGCCAAACAGCTCCAGGAACCGAGTTTTACATGCACCACGGAGCTTCCTAAACTTTCTGTGAAACCAAGTCCCCACTTAACTCGTGTTGCCAATGTCTTCCTTCACTGAAGATCTCATTAAGTTTTTGCTATCCCAGGTTGCGTTGGCTAGCCCACAGTATGTCCCAGAGCTAGGGTGATCACTTGTCTTGTTTTTAAAGAAATGACAAGTTCCAAGGAAGGATTTTTCAGGAGCACACGCCACAGAAACGAAGTTCATTGGTCACTCCGACCTTTCTCTTCTGTTCTCCATACGTACACCGTACACCGTACACCACTGTCAAGAGTTCTCCAAAGTATACTGTGCTCTTCTCAAGTTTATCTTGCTTGGTGGAGGAGTGGTTCTCAACCTATGGGTCATGACCCCATTGGGAGGGAGTCACATATCAGATATCCTGCATATCAGTTCTTTACATGATGATTCATGTAGCAAAATTACAATTATGAAAAAGCAATTAAATGATTTTATGGTTGCGGAGGGTCACCACAACGTGAGAAACTGCATTAAAGGGCTATAGCATTAGGAAGGTTGAGAACCACTACTATAAAGTGTCTTGTTTGTGTACCCAGTGACTAGTATTCTTTTCTATAATACAAGTCTTTCTGTCTTCCCATCCTTCCTCCTTTCTCTCTCTCTTCCTCTCTTCCTCTCTCTCTCTCTCTCTTTCTTTCTCTTTCCTTCCTTCCTCCCTCCTTACCTTTCTTTCTTCCTTTCTTTTCTTCCTTTGTTTCCTTTTCTTCATTCCTTCCTTTCTCTACCTGGTGACTAGTACTCTTTTGCACAATACTAGTCTGTCTTTCTTTCTTTCTTTCTTTCTTTCTTTCTTTCTTTCTTTCTTTCCTTCTTTCTTTCTTTTACTTTTTTAGAAAGCTCCTTTCACTTACTCTTATTTTGGGCAGAGTTGTTGTGGATAGCCCTGGGGCTAATTATATTTATGTTTATTCTGTATTCTGGTGAGGGGTTTTGAACAAGGAATGAGTCAGCACTCAAGTGATTTCCTGTAAACCTGCTTCCCACCTTCATTTGTAAAATAAAGGAGAGCTGATGATTGGGCAGATAAAAGGGAAGGTGGAGCAGAAGGTGGGGAGAGAGAGAAGAAGGAGAAAATGGGAGAGGGAGGGGGACACAGAGGAGGAGGAAAAAGAAGAAAAGCAGAGCAGAAGCACATGGCCTGGAGAAACCACAAGTTCTAAGGGGTCTCATAGATGTGGAAGATGGTAGTGTAGGGGTAGATCTGCCCAATCTAGGTGCACAGCAAGGATTTATATTAACTGAGTTGTGTTTTCATTGCCAGGGCATATTTGGATTTACTGCAACACAGAGTAAATGGCTACTGGGCTTCTATAGCCTTTGCTTTCTTTGTTGCTCTGAGGGCAGTTTGCTATTTCATTCATTTCTGGGTGACTGGACGCTACAATTCTTGTCTGGTCTATTGGAGGTGATTAATAAGTGATTAAAGGAACCTGTTGGAATTTACTTCCAAGCATCCCACAAGCCACGTGCATACCTGAGAGGGGCTGGATCTTAGATTTTGCTCCTTACAGGACCTGAGAGGCAGTGAGTCTCCACCCTACCTTCAGCATTTTACTTAGTCCTCCCAGCAACCTTCAAGATTTGATCATCTCCATTTCATGAAGCAGAAAATTAAAGGTCAGAAAGATGAGTTATTGCTCAAGGTCACATTTTTTTGCATGTGATATTGACTAGTTCTGCTGAACACCCTCTTTCCTTTGGCTCAGCAAAATCTCTGGATTCTATAACTTGGACAGTGAGAGCCCTTCAAGGGGGGATAACGGTGGCTTAGAGACCTATTTGTAAGTCTGTATTGAGATGGCTTGGCAGTGAACAAGGACTGCTTGTTACTAAACTGTCAGCAGAATGATTTCCCCAAACCCTCACTTTCTCAGACATACTAGGTTTGAGATGCATAGAAAGGACACACTACTGCACAGGCTTAATTTTCTGTTTATATTTAATATCTCTCTATGTGTGTGTGTGAATATGATCATATAAGGACTCAGGAGAGAAACTTCTCATCTCAGACTACATCTGAAACTCAAGATATCTCTTAGAACAAGGGAGATTTTTGTGGGAGCTGCCTTCCAACTTCTAACTAAATTGTAGCATACAGTTCCTCTTTTTCAGAATCCTTTCAAGTCTCCTCCTGATCTCAGTCACTTTACAATAGATCACCAAAAAGGGGGCAGACTCTTCCGTGCTTTCAATCAGCCTGTTTGGGTTCGTGGCGTAAGATAGGGTAGACACTAACTTGATGAATCGCAGAGAGCTTTTACCTCCTTTCCTACTTTTCTGAACATTGGTCCTGATTCATTATCTACAGTCAGAGGAAGACTGAAGATGGAGAGAAGACAACAAAAAAGGAGATTTGGGGGATTAGGATAATCTCTGCAACGGACAGTGATCATGAGTCACTGGGAAGATGAAAAGTGAGGAAAGGACATTGGAAGACCCAGGGGCGAGGGACACCACTGTGCCCAAGGTAAGAATATTCTTATTGTCATAGAAACAGAATGGTGATCACTGCTGAACTGACAGTAGGAGAGAGAAAGAAACACACACACACACAGACAGAAAGACAGAGACAGAGACAGAGACAGAGACAGAGACAGAGACAGACAGAGAAAATCAGTCCTCCTCCTGCTTGGATTCCACAGGAACCCTTTCTCTTGTGCAGAAGCATTCTGGAAGGTAAGTCAGAGCCCTGAGAAACAGAGCAAAGGTCTCCAGAGCTAAGAGAATTTTCTTGGCCAGTTTCAAGATCCATACATCAAGGAAAGTTCTAGAAAATCACAGATGGCTGAATACAAAAGTATGGCAAATCCAGGTGTGTCCTAGAGTCTCAGGAAGAGAGCACATATGTCAAAAAATGGCTGCAGCAATGGGTTTCCCAGGGTAGAGGCTTCTAGGGGTTCTGAGGTCTCCAGGAAGAATCATTTCTGTATTGGGCAGATGCACTATACAGAGCTTCCTATTGATTAAGCCTCTTAATCTATTTCCATGAGAAAAAGCTCCTGTGCTAAGATCAAATCTGCCTTGGTCTGTGAAAGGAAAAGAACAGGAGAGCGGCTCTGACTGCCTCTGGATGAAATGAATTGCCTGCAAGCAATTGATCAAAGATTGATAATAAGGATGATTGTTCCCACCCAGGTTACTGACTTTTTCCCAGTCCCTCACTAATTGTGTGTCTAGTTACTGATCCAGTGTAGCATTTCAGCCCAGGATGTGATCATCTCTAAAGGTTTTGCTTTTGTATTAAACAAAGATCGGCTCTCAGTCTCTCCTGTTCTCTTTTAGTCTCATAAAGCACCTTACCATCTAATAAGCAACAGATATGTTTTTCTGGCAAGACATTTTGTTTTACTCCTGAGAGAATTACAATGTTGCCAATAATTATGGTTAATAGCAAGTAAATAGAGCTATATGCAGAGATATGGGGCGAGGACTTGGTAGCAATGAATGGAGCTCAACAAACTCATAATTGGGCTAAATGATAAGGACTCTGAGTACGTCTAAAATATTTTAGAATTTGTTGTCTTACAAATATATTACTGCAGAACACAGAAGGTTAGCAAGGAATAATTGGAGAAAAATACAAGAGAGTAATGTTCTTCTCTAATAATCAGGGTGTTAGAATTCATGGATGCTTCCCCTCATCTGCTGCACCCCAGTTGTAAGGGTTTCCCCATGCATCTTGTCTCAATACTAGGAGAATATTTGAATGCTTCCTGAGATAAATGCATTCATCATCTCTTTTAATCCTCAAAGGATCACATTTTATAGATAGAAGAAGTCAGAAGAATAATTTTTCCTCTGCCCACTAAAATGTTAGGCAGTAGAGCCCGTGTCGTGAATTTAAAGCATGCTCTCTTCTCTTGGAAGTGAGCTGACCTGAGTGACTCCCTAACAGACTCCACCGGGAGGGGCTCCTAGAACCGGGTCAGGAAAGGTCACGCAGTTCCCACCTTGCTCTTTGTGTTGCAGTTTCTAGCAGAATCCAATGGGCGTGGGATACACTGTGTCTACTTTAGACCTCTATTCAAGGGAAGCCACATGTACCTACACTGGTCAAGAGTTCAGCATCAGTGATCAGTCATGGCAGTGAGTGAGGCAGTTACATGTCTAACACTACGGAGCCCTCAGGGGCTGTAGTCCCATGTCTGATTGCAATGACATGAGAAACGTTTTTCTGTTTTATTTGATATTTTTTTTCTTTTTGCTAAAAGTTATTCTTTCCTGATACACACACACACACACACACACACACACACACACACACACACTGTTCTTAATAATCCAAGCTCTCATTTCTTTCTCCCTCCCACCAAATCCAGTCTTCTTTCCAATCCATGTCTTACTTTCATGTCTATTTTGTGTGTGTATGTATAGCCCACAGTATTTAAGCATGAGTCAGGGATTATTTATATAAATAAAGGCAATGTACCAGAGACTAGACAACTGAGGAATATGGCTTCCCCTCTTTCAGCCATCATTAGGTACCTATAACTCCCGGGGGGTGGGGGGGGCGCTTATAAGCCCCTTCTCTATCCATGATGAAATGTCGATAGGACCAGTCTTGTCCAGGTAGACTCTGCTGCTATGCATGTTAAGAATGGTAGAGTTTTATGACATTCCTTCACATCCTCCATTTTTTTTTTTTTTTGTTAGTCGTCATCAACAGCCCAGTAAGGCTGAACATTTATTAAACCTATTTAGCAGATGAGAAAATGGAGGCAAGTAAAACCAAAGTCAGCCCTGGCACATGTCACAGAAGCTGGAGATGGCAGAGTTAGTGGGAAGCCTAGGTTAATGTCAGGTATGTCTTGTTGGCTTCTGAACCTAAAGATGTGTGATCCCGAAGGGCCCAACAAACTGCAATAATCTATTCTGGTGCTATCTTCTTCCGTTTTAGGATCGGCTGGCATGAGGCACTGGAGTATCTCCTTCAGCAGACAGTTTGAGGGGAAGATCCAGGCCTAGGAGCAGCCTGGGGTCAGCATTCCCGGTGGAGTGATGTCAATGTGTGGTCCACAGACCTGATGCCCCCGACTGGCTTCTGCAGTCACCCTGGGGAATTGGGCTTTAAGTGCAGCTACTGTGGGGTGCAGCTCCCTAGGTGTGAAGTTGTCCAGCATCAGCAGGTCAGTCCCAGCCTCTGCTCCTGCAAGGCCTCCTTTAGGTTGCTACATTCCACCTCTACCTTCAGGGAGCTATGGCTGCCTGCGGGGTCTTCAGCACCGACTTTTTCATGCTGCCGCCGGCTGCCACCACGTGGTGGTTGTCTTTCTCCATCACCAACCCTCCTGGCTCTTAGTGGTGGCGTGCAGCCCCGCCTACTAGGAGCCCATACTTCTCTATCAGTCGGAACCCTGGCATGGTCTTCCTGGTGCCCACCATGCATCCTGTCCAACCAGTGCTCCTGGCTACCTCCACAGCTGTGGCTGCTGTGCTGGCAATCCCATTGCAGTGGGCCAAGGTGTTAAGGGCCTCCCGTTCCCGCAGCAACAGGTGGTGGGCAGGTCCCTTGACCTCTGCCATCTTGACCACTGGTATCTCCCTCCAAGAGGCCCCAGGACACTAGGCAGTTGAATGAAGGTGGCATCAAAGGTCACCCTGCCAGTATCCCAGGAGATTTGGCTCATAGTGCAGCCTTCGAGGTGGCTGACTCGGTAGTCCTTTCAGCTAGCTGTTCACTAGGGCTGCCAGGGTTGTAAGGGCAGCATGAGCTACAGACCTTCAGGGTTCACGGTGACTTGGAGAAGCCAGGCGGCCAGTGTGTCCACCATTGTTCAGATCAAATGTTCCCATCCTCCAAATCTTACACTCTTCGAGCTCTCTCTTTTGTGATCTTTCCTGAGCCTTGTTGGCGAGAGAGGGGGCTTCAGAGCCCTAGTAAGGGACAAGTAATTCACGGTCACTTATTCTTAGCACATTTGATCAGTTTTTGGGTCTATGCACCAACTATTGCCTATGGGAAACAAGTTTCTCTGATCAGGGCTGAGAAGAGCACTAATCTATGTATATTAAATATAAATACTTAGAAGCAAATCTGACATCATTCCAATTAACAAAACAATAGTAGTTCGTTGGCCCTGAGGGCCTATGACATCCAAAGCCATGGTCTTTAACTAGGTTTACAGTACCAGCTATTCATTCTTTCTGCGTGGTGGGCCTCAAATCTAGTCAGGAAGTGGCTGTTCCTTCCACATAACTTACCATTGTTGCACTAGTTGGTAAGTCTGGCCTGTTGGCTTGCTACTATGAGTGAGTTTTCTCCCTCAGCAGTTCCTGCAGCACTTTCCAGCACTATGAAAGCTAGCATCGGAGGAAGCTTCCGGTCCAGTTCCAGCTTGATTTCTCTGCGTACAAGTGCATGAAGGAGTTCAGTGAGTGCTACCTGGCATTCACTGTGTAGTAACAACAACCAAAATAGCTAAGAATAGAACCTGGCTCTGTTGGACTCCAAAACTCACCTAAAGGTATGCCTTTTATGTCTCCTTAAACATGTGATTCTGTTACTTCATACCAAACTCGAGTATGAGAATCATTTGAGTACATGATTATACATTGAGACATTAACTTTGGCATGTCCATGGTGCTTTGAGTTTTACAAATGATTTTCTGGATTCCATTGTCTTGACTCTTACCAAATCAGAGAATTGCCATTTTACCAATGTAATAAATAATAGTAATAATAAATAATGTTTTCATTCACTCAGTCAATATTTATTGATCACCACTCTGTGTTAAACAGATACGAGCTCCCATCAACATGCAAATACAGCAAATAGAAGCTTAAGCACATGGCTCCTGATAGAAGGACGGAATAAAATGAGGAAACACACTCAAATACATTAGATAACAATGTAAGAAGAGTTCTCCACTAGGAAAAGAGTACAGAGAAGTCTTCTGAGGAGAGTTAAAAGCGTGGTTTTCTAGGCAATTAGAAGAAGAAGGGGGAAGAACAGAAAAGAACAAGCCCCCCCTTACTTTGTCAATAGCCATAACTTCAAGTACTTAATACAAGTCACCTGTTCACACTAGTCAGAGGGAGGAGGCTGTAGCGAAGAGAAGATGACTCTAGACGAGGAGTGGTCCTCTTGGTAGGCTTGTCAGTAGATAATATGTCAGGAGAGATCCAAGTTGAAGACTCTTTTCAATCCATCAGACCTGTTTCAGATAAGAATAGTTCATCTTCTTTTCCCCCTATAAGAATGACCCTTATACTTAAGGTAATTTCTGTTTTCAGAGTGAAGCAATGGTTTGTACATTCATGCTTTTCTTGCTAAAAAGAAGAAAAAATGCTTTAGGGGAAGAAGTTATTATTCTAGTAGTATTGATCTATACTTTAAGAATAAGTCAAATATTTCTTTGTCCAAGTAGTATGGTCCTCTTGAAAGGGTTATTTTAAATAACATATTGTGTTTCCTGGGCTAGTCAACAAGAGGACTGCACTATCTGTCAATAGTAACTAACCCAAAATTGAGCACGTGATCTGAGATAAAAAACAAAAAAACAAAACAAAAAAAAAACTCTCTTTTTAGAATTGGTGTGATGTCGGGTGGTGGTAGTGTACTTTAATCCCAGCACTTGGAGGCAGAGGCAGGTGGATCTTTCTGAGTTCAAAGCCAGCCTGGTCTTCAGAGTGAGTTCCAGAACAGCCAATGCTACATGCTACACACAGAGACCTTTAAAAAACAACAGAACAAACAAAAATAAAAAGGAATTGGTGTAAAGAAGGTTACTTAGCTTGAGCCCTGAACTACAAAGACTATAATAGTAATTGCAAGATGAAAGGAATTATCACCTTCATCACGGACAGAGCCAGCCTATATAAATAAAACACCAAACTAGACTGGTTCTATTCTGGAAGCTACCAACTTTTTAATAGTAAATAAGCCAATAAATTATTATTTTTCCTGCCTGGCTTAATCTAGTTTAATTTGAGTTTAACATACCTGCCTAGTTAAATACTTTGTCATATGTGAGTTCCTAATGGTGGGAACACATTTCAGGATCCACATGATCTAACATATCTCTGCCCTCCTTCTCACACCCACCCCCCCCATACTTTCTCAGGCAAAGGTGGTTGTTAGGAGCACCAGCTTTGGCGTCAGACAGGACCGACTTGTGCTAGTGACTCTGCCAAGTATAGGCTCTGTCATTCAAAGCTGTGCTGTTCTCCAGACACATCTACACTGTGAAATGGGGTTACTGTAGTTTACATCTTTAGATTTGTTTTGAGATGAGTCATGTATGGCATTGAGCTCAGGCCTTCATGGACTTTTAGGATCTAGATAAATATGGTTCATAAATCCTTTTTAATATTTCTTCTACAGGTGTTCATGGGCAGCAAGAATGTGAAGCAAAGACTTGGAAAGCGGGTATATTCAAAGATGTTTTTTATATATATATATATATATATATATATATATATATATATATATATATATATATATATATATACAAACATATCTTACCCATGTATAAATCCTACCAAATTGCATGACTTTATCTATTAAGAAGTTAGTGTGTGCATGGATATATATGTGATATTTGTGTATGCGTGTATAGTGTGTATAATATGTAGATTTGTACAATGTATGTATATTTTGGGGGGATTCACTCACCTATGTGCATGAAGAAAGTAGACAGAATCATATATATACATATATGTATATATGAAGAAGGGGGACAGAATCATATACATATGATTTTATATATATGATATACATATAATTATATATCGTATATGTGATTTTATATATAGATAGATATGTAAATATGTATATATATATATATATATATATATATATTATATGTTACATTGATTTATCATTTATTCTGAGGAAGGTGAACACATGTCATGGTACCTGTGGGGAGACCAGCAGACAACTTCCAACAGTCAGTCCAACAGTCAGTCCTCTACCATGAGAACTGAACTCAGGTCATGATTGTCAGCCAGCAGCAAGAGCCTTTCACCACTTAGCTGTCTTATAGGACAAAGAGAAAAATACTCCTTTATTTTACTCTAAATCTGATTGTTAGGATAGATAGATGTGATAAAAGAAAAAGAGTCTACAATAACCTAAATTTAATTATAAGGATCACAGGCCTGGAGGACACGAGGCAATAAACATAATGGTGTTGCTTGTGTGTGCCTCTGCTTGGAGCTGAATGTGTGAGACTGGATAACCTACCAGGGGCCTTGTCCTTAGACAAAACTGATTCTTCCTGGGAGAGAGAAGTTTTGTTTTTGGTTTTGTTTTCACTTGAGATTTTCCTCTTTTTTTTTTTTTTTCTTCAAGGACCTCTATCAAATCATTTTTATAGTGTTAGTTGATATATGAACTGCATTGCAACCCCAAATGAAGTATGGTTTTAAAAACTAAAGTGATGGTTTATATTAAAACCTCGACTTAAGCTTCACCATGACTTACCACCAAGACCGCATCACACAATCTGGAAAGACCTGTCTATCCATGTATCCTACCAAAATTGCACCACTTTATCTATTAAGATGTTAGTGTGTGCATGGACGTGTCTGTGGATTTGTGTGTGTAGTGTGTATATGTATATATGTTGGATACGTGTCAGTGTATTTGTGGGGCTTCACTCACCTTTGTGCATGAAGAAGGGGGGGCAGAATCAATACCCAATATTCCCCACTACCATTCTCCATTTTTTGAGAATGAAGGTCTCTTTGAACCTAGGGCTCAGCAGTTTGGGCAGGCTGCTGACTGTGAGCCCTTGGGATTTGCCTGTCTTGCTCTCCCAAGTGCTGGGGTTGGTTGGAGCCACCATGTCTGACTTCTTATGTACCCACTGAGAATCTGAACTCAGGCCACAAAAAGGGGTGTGCTCACTGAGCCATCTCCCCAGTCCGAGAAGTGAGTTATTAATGGAGTTTATGGACAGTTAATGGACAGTAAAACACTATGTGTACATAATTATTTTGTACCTGGTCCCATTCTAAAAACTTATTTGATTGTGTAAATGCCAACACTTTTTGTAGTTGTTGCTTTCAAAGTCCTTTAAAAAAAATGCAGACCTGATGGTTGATCACAAAGCTGTCACAAGTTGTTACCAACTGATGAAGAATTTTACCCCTTTCTATCTTGTATGTATGTTTGGGTAGAAGGCACAATGATGCCCCATGAAGCTTCCAAGATCATCATTATAAAAACATAAAATGCCCATATAGTCATGGTGACAAAGAATGTGTTGTTTCAGGGAGTGATCTAGCCTAAACATTCCAGAAGAATAGCTGCATACAAAGCAAATTTGAGCAAAACACCAACCATAGCAGGAACTTATTTGAATTCATCAACAGGTTTATGTCTATGCTTCTGAACATCTTTAGAAATCTTAAATTTATCTCCTGTTCTTCAGGTTTTTTTTTTTTCCTCTGCCTCTCTAGGAATACGGCTTTCTCATCATGAGACATAACCTCAACTTCTTTTCTGACACTGAACATCACAGAAAACCCAAGATAGAAAAGCAGCATATCTGCTGAGGCAGTGACTGCAAGTGGTCCTCATTGCCATAGCGACCATAGAGTGGAGTCTGTAAGGACTGTGCCTCCCAGGTAGGAGATGCTGCTGATGAAGGACATTCTCCAAGAGCTTCTTCCTTTCTGACCTAAGTTTCCAGCTGCTTGCTTCTTTCTCGTTTGGTATGAGAGGGTGGAGTTCTGGTTAGCTTTACCTGTCAACAACACAGCTTAGAGTCCTTGAGAAGGGAGGGCCATGGGCATATCTGTATAGATTTATCTTGACTGCTGATGGATGGCAGAGGGCCTAGCCTCTGTGAGTGAGCTAGTAAGCAGTGTTTCTCAATGGTGTCCATTGTACTTCCTTGGCTATGAGTTCCTTGGTAAGAGGATATGTATGGAATAGCAAGCAGGTGTGCCTGCTGGTCCCTTTGTAAGGTCCTGCCCTGCCTTCCCTTCAGTGATGGACTGGGACCAGGAAGCTTAAATAAGTTCTTTTCTCTCCTTAGTTGCTTTGTTCAGAGGATTTTTTTTTTATCATAGCAACAGAGAAGAAACCAGAATTATTTGACTATTACAGTCTTTCTCTCTTTCCCTCTTCAAAGACTTATTTTCAGTTCTCAATGGTTTTTAAGCCTCAGAGGAAGCATGTATCACTAAGAAATTCACTGCACACCCCCTCCCCTGCCACACACACACACACACACAC
Source organism: Mus minutoides (assembly GCA_902729485.2). Classification (NCBI taxonomy): domain Eukaryota; kingdom Metazoa; phylum Chordata; class Mammalia; order Rodentia; family Muridae; genus Mus; species Mus minutoides. The sequence goes on from LR749849.1 coordinate 896,658, forward strand.
ACACACACACACTTTTGTTGTTGTTGTTGTTGTTGTTGTTTGAGAGAGGGTTTCTATGTGTAGCCCTGGCTGTCCTGGAACTCACTCTGTAGACCAGGCTGGTCTCCAACTCAGAAATCTGCATGCCTCTGCCTCCCAAGTGCTGGGGATTAAAGGCATGCGCCACCATCGCCCGGCCACACACATTTTTAAATTGGAAAAAAAATAATGTTGTGTAATTATGGGGTTTGTTGTGATATCTCGATGTGTGTGCACATTCTAGAATGATCAAACTAAGTCAATTAATGTGGCCACACCTGTTATCTGTCACTTGTCATTTCTTCGTGAGATGAACCAGAATCTATTACTTAGCTATTGTAACTTCAGTCACACTGCCGGGCAAGGAAAACACCATAACTTGCCCCTCATTTCTCACGGAAACTTTGTGCCCTTTGACCAACATCTCTCCTTTCTCCATTCATCCCATCCAGACTCTGGCAGACTGGCTTTTGATTTTATTCCCTCTGTAGGTGAGTTCCTGCGGTGTTTGTTTCTCTCCACCTGACTCATTCCTATTAGCACAAAGTTCTCTAAATTAACCCATAGTGTCATGAATGGCAAAATTCCCTGTTTTTTCTTTTCTTTCTTTTTTTTTTTTTTCCAAAGCATGAATATAATCTACAGCGCGTACCTCATTTAAAAAAAAAAGTCAATGCATTTGCTGATGCACGTTCAGGGAGGGGGGTCTCCATAGTTTGGCTATTCTGAATAGGGCTGCTATGCAACAGGAGATATGTTCTCTTTGATATGCTGATTTCAGATCTTTTAAATACACACAGGGGGTAGGGGAGATGGTAGTTCTATTTTAAATTTTGTGTGGAGGTGTGGCGGAGGGGGGGGAGAACCTCAATACTTTTTTTTTAAATGGCTGAATTAATTTTCAATAGCATCATCAGTGCATAAGGCTTTCCTGTTTCCCACTTCTTGTCAACACTTAACCTTTCATTGTGTGTGTGTGTGGAGGGTGGTGGTGGTGGTGGGGAGACAGAGACAGAGAGACAGAGAGAGGGATGTAGCATATGTCCATGTGTGGGTGCTGAGTGCACATATTCATTTTTTAGGTGGAGGCCAAAGGGCAGGTATCCAGCTGTGTTGCTTTCTGTTTAATTCTCTCCAGACAGAGTTTCTCACTGATCTTGGAGCCAGCTGTCAGCAGCTTCCACAGTTCTCTTGTCTATGCTTTCCATGGTTCCCAGGTGGCAAACAAGCACAGCCATGAAGTTTTACATGGGTGCTTGAGATTTGAACTCGGGTCCTTAGGTTTGCATAGCAAGTGTTTTAGCCCCATCCATCTCTCCTGTCTCTTCTCGTTGACAGTAGTCAATCTAATAATGTGTGAGGTGATTTCACATTTACAGTCTTAATGCCCATTTTTCTCAAGACTAGAAAGACTGAGCATCCTTCCAGATATCTTTTGACCACACGTTTTCTTTTTAGAAACGTCCTTGGATACACACTTTCTGGAATCTTTACTTCCATTCAAGCTTTTGACTTAGTAGGATGAGCAGTGTCTTAACCACTGTGCCACCCTGCTTCTTATCAAGAATGACAGTCTCAGGTTTGAGAGTGTCTTAGGGTTTTATTGAAATGAAGAGACATCGTGACCAAGGCAACTCTTATAAAGGAGAACATTTAATTGGGGCTGGCTTACACCTTCAGAAGTTCAGTCCGTTATCATCATGGTGGGAAGCATGGCAGAGTGCAGGAAAACATGGTTCTGGAAAGGAGCTGAGAGTTCTACATCCTGATCTGTAAGTGGCAGAGGGAGACTGGGTACCACACCAGGTATAGCTTGATCACAGGAGAACTCAAAACTCACCCCGACAGTGACACACTTCCTCCAACAAGGCCATACTTATTCCAACAAGGCAGCACCTCCTGAGAGTGTCACTCCTTAAGGGCCAAGTATGTAAACACAAGTCTATGGTAGTCATACCATATTCAAATCACGACATTTCACTCCCTGGTCCCCATAGGTTTGTAGCTATAACATAATGCAAAATATATTTAGTCCAGCTTCAAAAATCCCCATATTCTATTACAGTCTCAACAATGTTTAAAAGTTTAAAGTTCAAAAGCAATCTTCTAACTATAGTTCCGTATAATATCAAAATCAAAAACAGACCACATATTTCCAACATACAATTGCACAAGATATACATTATTGTTCTAAAACATAGGTAAGGGGGCATAATGAAGAAATACTGGACCAAAGCAAGACTGAAAACCAGCTAGGCAAACTCCAAATTCTTCATTTCCACATCTGATATCAAACTGTTCTCTAGATCTCCACCTCCTTTCCATTATTGTTGACTACCACACACCTCTTTCTCTTGGACTGTTTCCACTTCCTGTTAGCAGCTGTTCCTGGCAGGTATCCCACTGCTTTGGCATCTCTATTATTTGGAGTCTCCAAGACAAAATAGGCTTCACCTTCACAGCACACATTGGTCTTTCTAGGATTCCATGCAAAGATATTTCTGCCACACACCTGGCACACCTGGTTTTAGTGACATTCCTTTGTCATCAAAGCCAGAACCATGTGGCCACAGCAGCCACACTTGCTGCTTGCTGGGGCTGGAAGATGGCCTGCTTGTTCAGTTCCTTCTTTGCCAACTTTCTGTTTTTCATGGTTTCCTTCACTGCCTAAGATAGACTATTCTGGAACTTGCTCTGTAGACCAGGCTGGCCTTGGACTCAGAGATCTGCATGCCTCTGCCTCCTGGGTGTTGGGATTAAAGGCCTATAATGTGCTACCACATCTGAACCTAAGCTTTTCTCTAATCATTCTTTTTCACAAGATGGAAGCTTAGCTGACTGGAATCTTTCCCTGAGGTCACCACTCCCTAAATTCTATTTAATATCTTTAATCTGTTTATCTCCTTGAACATAGGATTTAGCTTCATTCCACTTCCGGGTGTCCCTTTAATCCATGAACCATACTTTTTTTTTTTTCCTTGCTCAGCTTGCTCCATTTCATCAAAACGTAAGAGTTAACATTAGTTACCACATAACAGAGTCTACACTCGGCTATTTTGAGATTTCCTTTACCCAACACAGTTAATCCAAAAACTCTTCACTTTAACCTCAGGCAAACTTTTCCAACAAGGGCAAAAGCAGCCATTTTTTCCCCCTCAAAATATCACAAGAACAGTCTCTAGGATACATACTAGCAGGCTTCTCTTCTGAAACCTCTTGTACCAGGCCCTAATAGTTCAAATCACCTTCAGCACCACTTTCTTTCATGTCCTACTAGAATGTCTCATTAAGCCCCACTTTTCAAAGATCTACATAACGATTTAGATTTCTGTTATATCCCATATTAAATGAATATTAAATTTGAGAAACATAGAAACAACATGTTGTTGTGGAGAATTCAGACTGAAAGGGAAGAGTGTTCTTGTCTAATGCCTTCATTTCACAGATGAGGAAACATAGGCTCTGAGAAGTGCCCCCAAGGTTATACAAAGTTTTGGTGGAGAAAGGAGTAGAAATAAGGTCTTAAATCTTGATTAGACAAGTTTTCATTTATTTATTTATTTATTTTACCTTTTTTAGGGATCTGGAGTTTCTAATTGCTTCTCAAAATGTTGTTCCCATCCATTTAAATGCAATAAAGGGTAGAAGAAAATCTAATGGGCCCAATTGGAGAAAGGTAAGTTGTTGTTGTTTTTTTTCTTTCTGCAGAATCGAAGACCAGTGTTTTCCAATCTTCCTAATACTGTGATTCTTTAATACAGTTCCTCATGTGTGGTAATCCCCAGCCATAAAATCATTTTCATTGCTACTTTATAGTGGAAAATTTGCTACTGTTAGGAGTTTTAATGTTAACCCCTGGGAAAGGGTGACTAGACAACCCCCACGCCCTTTCCAGGGATCATGACCCACAGGTTGAGAAACACTTGTCTAAACAATGATTTTTCTTTTTTTATGCCTTTAAATACCTGTAATACCTTAATAGATACCTTAATAGAGCTACCCTGGTCTTTTCGATAATCTGCATAAAACCTTTCTTTTCTGCTCAGCAAGGTTCTCTTGGCTCTTACTGTGCCATCCTGATGAGCAAGGCTGTACCATGAATGCCAACACCTAATTCCCTGTCTTCGGGCACATATGGTAAATACCCACCATGTAAGCATGACCTCTGGCTGCTTCCTCTCCACAACTCCTCTGCATTTTTATAAGAATAGGAAGCAAGTGTTTCAAAGTTGAACTGCTGGCAGTTTTGTGGGAAATTTATAGATTTTTAAAACATGGCCATTTATTTCTATGTGGAAAAAATTACAAACAAGAGTAACACATAGAATTATTACACAAATTATACTGGCCTGATTTCTTAGAATAACCACTCCTCCAGATGTTCTTGTTCTGCAAGAGAAATATTCATTGGAAAATAAATTGCAAACTTAGAATGCGAAGTCTGGTATTTTCTTCAAAATGAAATAGAACCATTAGAGCCATTAGGAGACATATTTATATATATATTTTTAACATATTTTTCTTACTGTTTTTCTTTTGCAGAAGTCATGACATAAAATACTATAGACACAGATGTCAACTTCTTTTTTTTTATTTTTAAAGATTTATTTATTTTATGCATGAGTACACTGTTGCTGTCTTCAGACACACCAGAAGAGGGCATTCGATCCCATTACAGATGGTTGTGAGCCACCATGTGGTTGCTGGGAATTTAACTCAGGACGTCTGGAAGAGCAGTCAGTGCTGTTAACTGATGAGACATCTCTCCAGTCCCGAAGTCAACTTCTTTCATGTCTAAATTTTGCTTTCAAAAAGTTCTGTGTGGTCGTTTGCTTGGCCCAGGGAGTGTCACTATTAGGAGGTGTGGCCTTGTTGGAGTAGGTGTGGCGTTGTTGGAGGAAGTGTGTCACTGTGGAGGTAGACTTTGAAGCTCTACACAGTGTGGAAGAGACAGTGTGCTCCTGGGTTCCTATGGATGAAGATGTAGAGCTCTCAGCTCCTCCTGCACCACACCTGCCTGCAATGCTCCCATGCGCCCACCTTGATGATAATGGACTGAACCTCTGAACTCGTAAGCCAGTCCCAATTCCCCAATTAGATGTTGTCCTTATAAGAGTTGCCTTGGTCATGGTGCAATGCAAACACTAACTAAGACATTCTGGAAAGGTTAAAATAAATTATAGTAACTATATATAAATATGGCTTTTTTTTTTTGACAGGGTTTCTCTGTATAGTCCTGGCTGTCCTGGAACTCACTCTGTAGACCAGGCTGGCCTTGAACTCAGAAATCCGCCTGCCTCTGCCTCCCAAGTGCTGGGATTAAAGGTGTGCGCCACTACTGCCCGGCATAAGTATGGCCTTTTAATAAAGATTTATTTTTATTGATGTGAAAAAGGAGGAGAGTTTCCATAAAGAATTGGACACATTCCAGTTTGAAAAGCACAGGTATAGAAATCAGGCAACAGAGGTCCTTTGTTGACTGCTCTGAACAAGTTTTAACTTCTATTTGCTGATGTGTGAAATTGGAATTATACCCCAACCTGAAACACTGCCAGCAAAGCTTCTGTGTGCTTATAATTCTATTTAGTAACTGATATGCTTATTTGTGGTGAAAGCAGTGTTTAAAGGACTGGTTCAAGCTACCTTTTAGTATTAACTATTTGTGGCTAGAGAGCAGCACAAGCTCCAGCAAGTATAGCATTCCCTCAGCCATTTCAGGTGTCCCCAGGTCTCAGGTGATAGGTCCCATCTTGTTAAAATATCCAAATCTTCATGCCAGGAAGGAATTATGGCTCGTGGCAGGAGGAAAGAGGTGTTGCAGGGAAAGGAACATGAGCAGAGTGGAAGGGTGGCATAGCAGTTGCATTTTAAATATAAGATTACATCCAGCAGGATCACCCACTACAAGGTATGAGCTTGGTAAGTTTACTCCATTGTATGAAACTGATCATCAGCAGTGGTATAAGAACCATGCAGATGTCACTGAGTTTGGGGTTGGAAGGGATACAGTTTTAGGGAGCTCCCAAGTGGCTTCCAGTCGCCAAGGAACTGCAGCTACCCACGTTCTAAAGTAGTGGTTCCTATCTTTTGTATATGTTGGAATCAAGATTTTTTTTTTAAATTCAGGCTGCACTCTTAAATACTTTATTGTATCTGACATCAGAATTTTTAAAAATCCCCCATATTTCTCATGTGCTGCTACAGTTGAGAACAATTGATTGAATTTTATGTCTTATTCTGGGAAAAGAAACTTTTCTCTTTAAAATAAGTAATTAAATTTACTATACACATGAACAACTGTGAATAGTCAAGTCAACCTAACAAATATTTATAGAACATTTTTATGTATGTATATGTATGCAACCTCATTAACTGATAAACATTTTATTACATTTATTTATATGTGCATGTGTACGTATATGTATAGGCACTTACGTACTATGGCATATATATAGAGGGAGATCAGAAGAAGATTGAAGGAAATCAGTTATCTTCTTCAGCTTTTGGGTACTAGGGATAAAACATGGGTTTTCAGGTATGTATGGCATCCAATGCCTGACACAAAGCAAACCCTCCATTAATATGAGCTACTGTTACTATAAATATACTAATAATTACTATTATTATATGTAATAATATCATTACAGGTTACTAATTACCCATTGTAGTGGGTATTTATTTCAATTTGGAAACTTTAAACAGCTGTAAAAAAACTGCCTGTACTGTTTTCTTAGTAATTTCTTCCTTTTTACTTTTTGATATTATGTTTATAAAATCTTTATGATTAAATGAATTTCCTTAATGTTACATTTTGGGGAAAAAATGTCAAATATGTTCTTGTACCGAGTCTTCAGAAAATGTTTGTTAAATAAGTAAATGAATCCAGAAATGGCTTTTTCTCATGAGAAAGGCAGACCAAAGTTCCTTGGACCCCTAGCTATGTAAGAATACTTCAGTAATTAAAATATAAGAAAGATAAATGAAGTGACATTTATTTTATGAATTGTGAGCTGTATGACCTAAGTAAATCTCTTCATATCAAGAGTTCTTGGTTGGGGGCAGACATCGAAAGACTTGGAAATGAGTTTGATCAGGGTACATGATGTCATGGTGTGAAATTTCCAACAGAAGCAATACAATTATTATGTTAATTTTTTTTTTTTTTTTTTTGGTTTTTTGAGACAGGGTTTCTCTGTGTATCCCTGGCTGTCCTGGAACTCACTTTGTAGACCAGGCTGGCCTCAAACTCAGAAATCCGCCTGCCTCTGCCTCCTGAGTGCTGGGATTAAAGGCGTGCGCCATCTGAAAATGAAACAAGGAGTTCTTAGAGCCTTAGCTATGATAAACGTCATACTAAAGAAGAGAATAATTATTAGTATTTTATATATTCATTTTTATCACCAATTCTATTTAGATAGTGTATTAGCAAAGAATCATAAAACAAAGTACACTAAAACACAGCTTGGTATTTTTCTTGTCAGCAGCTTGCTTTCTAATTCTGCAGTTTTTGTTTTTGTTTTTTTTTTTTTCCCTTTTTCCATTGGCAATTTCATCCTAGACCTACTATTTGATGATTATTTTTTAAAACTCCCTAGAATATCAAGTTGACCATCCTCCAACATGATCTAAATGATGTAGGGCAAAAAGTAAAATCCTGTATCAGAAAAGTTTTTGTGTCACAGTTATTGAAAAGAAGCAGGAATGTGGATAGAATTTCCACAGGACACCTTGTCCACGAGGCCATCTCAGCATTCTTAGCTGCCCACACTTTAGAATGAAGATTAGCTGTAAGACAGACTCCCATAGAGACAGTGACAATTCCAAAGGCAAATATTGTGTCCTCTCCTCCCCTGGGGTTCTTTTTCTAATCTTCGATGTTTACCAAAATTGCTTTACATCTATTACAGAAGCAGACCTCCCCCAAGAGCATAATGCTTACTGGGCCTGAACCCCCAAGGCCCAGGCATCTGTTGCTGAAAGATGGTTGATTCTCAGGACTGGCAGGTTTAGGAAATGCCGTGTATGAGCCACAGCGGCAGGCTTACTGCCCACTCCTGACCCTGACCTCCGCTTGGCCTGACGTTAGTTCTGCAGAAAAATCCTAACTTCTTATTCTCTCCAGCCTGTGTTTAGTTTCATGTGCTGAGCTGCAACACCTGAGCCCAGCCTCATCCTCATTCTGGTTTCTCTCCACTCAGCCTTTTGGTATCCCATTTAACTGAATAAATTCCCCACCCCCTTCATCTTGTCAGAACAGCTCAGAAGAAAAAAAGAGGTCTGAAAATCTTCTCCCAATATTTGATAGAACTGCATACTAAATAGATTTAGCTAAAGAATAGCTGTACAAAAAGCATCTTGAAAAATAAATTTACACACAGAATTTAAATAGCACAGAAAAGCAGTATTTGAAAAAACCTTATTCTTCAGTGTGGTCTCTGACAGCTCTGCAGTTTTCTTGCTTAGAAGTCACTAACACTTCAAAAATCCTTCAGCAGATACACTTTAATGGGATTCTATATGTGTGTGATTTGCCTGTATGTATTTCTTTTTCTTTTTTTCACATAAAAGTGTTACATTTTCTGCCCTGTGGGTTTGCATCTTCATCTACTTTATCTTAGCAATTGTTACAGCAATTGTGTGTATGGAACAACTGTGTCTCCTTAAAGGTGTGTGGCAGTCCTGACTCCTAGGGCTTCAGAACGTGGCATCATGGGGAAATCTGTCAGCTGTAAATATAATTAGTTAACATTACTTATACTGGAACAATGGGTTTTCTGCCTGATGTTAGTGGTGTCCTTGTAAGCAGTGGACACGGAGACCCACAGGAATGGCACCTGGGGACAGCCGAGGTGACAGAGGCACACAAATGTTGAGGCTTGCTGACAAACTGCCAGAAGCAAGGAAGAGACAAGAGAGGATTCTCTGCTCCAGGTTTTGCTGGGAGCAGAGCCCTGCCAACATCTTGATTTTTGACTGCTAGCCTTTTAAAACGGATGGTAAATTCATGTTCTTCTCAGGCACAAAGTTTGTGATTCTTGGTTTCAGGAGTCTTAGGACATGTATGCACAAATCTGCCCATATCAGCAGACGGGAGCTTCCCGTCCCCTGCAGGGTATTCCTTTGTAAAGCTGGGACACTGACTACTTACTCAGTCTTCTCTTGAGGACATTTGTTTTCAATCTGTTGTCACTAAGAATAATGTAGAAATTATTAACAGCCACGCATCATTTTCACATGTGTGAGATAAGTGGGGTGAGCACTTTAATTGAAGATGCTTTTCACACAAAGAAAGTAAGAAATTAGTGTGACTTGGATGACCTGAGTATCACAGAGGGTGTCATGGAATTGTGCTCAAGCCAATTGTGCTGCCAACAGGAATGGTACCCAGCTCTTGTCCCTCTCTCATCCAAACCGTCCATCTGCTACATAACCTTTGAGTCTCTTTCCTCTGAAACTCTGCTACCCTGAAATTCTTTTTTTTTTTTTTATGAATATGATAGATGTTCTTTTAAAATTTTTTTACTTTTATTTTTTTTAATTTTTTAATTAGATATTTTCTTAATTTACATTTCAAATGCTATCCCAAAAGTTCCCCCTATCCCCGCCCCTGCTCCCCTACCCACCCACTCCCACTTCTTGGTCCTGTCGTTCCCCTGTATTGGGGCATATAAAGTTTGCAATACCAAGGGGCCTCTCTTCCCAATGATAATGCCATGCAGTGATTGCCCAAAGCAAACGAAAAACAGCAAAACCTTTGCCATGTTGATAAAGGCAATTATGTTATCCAAAGACAAGGGTGAGAGCTTGCTACTGCCTTTGCCTTAAAGCAAGGTATGATCTTCAGGCTGGTTTCTTACTCCTAATACACACAATGTGCTTCTCCTGTGTGCTTTCATTGGTAATTGCTATTATCTCTTTTGTCTTATCACACAGTAGTGAGAATAGGGAGAGTAGCAATTGACAAACCAATATTTGTTTCATGCTCTTGCGTGCTAAATTTCTCACCAATGAAATTCCTTTATTTCCTGAAGGCAGCCTGAGGATTTACCTTCCTAGAGTACAAAGTATACCCAACCTCGTCATCTTTCTTGCTTTCTCATGTCAAAAACATTTGATGGGGAGGTATAGTTTAGCTAATGTCAAAGGAGATCCGTACATGATACATTCAGTTGTCAAAGATAATTCATGATGGGACCACCCATAGGAAGGAGCCAATATCATTTGCTTTCTCAGGGTCATGAAGACTTTCCCATGATGTAGAGGTTAGGATTGGGGCTTTGGTCACATGATTATTATTCTTAGTATCCTCAGCTTTGGAGCCTGCCAAGGACTGTCAATGCTAGTGTGGGCTGCTGTTTATATGATATAGCTGGTGTTAGGAGAGTTCTGAGGTTTTGCACATTTCTTCTAGAACATTCCAAGGTACTTAAAATTCTTAGTTTCAGAGTCCATGCTTTAGTGAATTCTCTGCTTTGAATGTAAATAGCCTGAAGGGATGTGACATGATCCCCGCTACCAGTCATCAAACAGTGGGATTCTTTCCTGGTGACAGTAGTGGACCAAGAAGAAAGTGAGAATTCAACAGAGAAGTTTTCCCTGAGGTATAATTGCTCTCTGCCTTCCACACTGGCCACATTTCCCTCAGCTGCTTCTTCCTTTCCAAAACCTGAGGTCCAGAGTTCCTCCGAGAAAGCAAGCTGTGGCATAGGCGACACCAGAGAAGCAGCTAAACAGCCACCTTCACCTGCCTGCAGAGTGAGCTGTGGTCGAAATCACAAGAAGGTAGCTTAGAAGTTGAAGAAGGACTGGCCAAGCTCATATCTGACATCAAAAGCTCCTAACTACCCCTTTAAGTCACTGTCAGGACTAGGAGTGTCTGCACTCTGAGTGAAGCATGATGAAGACATCGTCTACTTCCCGGCTTCCCATTTCTTTGACTCCTGGATGGCCACTTAGCTCCACCCATTTTAGAAGAGACTTTTTAAATGTTATACTCACAGGTAACCTGGCTTTGCCACCGTTCTGCACAGTTGCCTGAGAACAGCTAGAGACTGAACTATCTGACTTGTACTCTCTCCCTCGGTTTCTCTCTGTCTCTTGATCTGTCTGTATCTCCTTAACCGGCCTAGGCTCCTGCTCACGTCTTTCAAGAATTCTCATTCATTTTAGAAAGGGGAAAGAACTGTGAATTGAAAGTACCCCATGGAGGAAACACTCACTTTCCAACAAATTGTAGGTGGTTTTGTAAATTAGATTCACCTCAAGATATTTCAATCCACATATTACTTTCTGTTATTGATTTATTGAACTTGTCATATTATCTCTCTGTGAAATTTATCCTTTATGAGAAAATTTTCTCTAAATAAAGAAGTTTCCACTTCATATAATAGTATTATTTTTATTCAATTACTGGTCCTTTGCTTCTGCCTAAAAACATATGGAAGACTTTCTCTGTTCTGGGGGAGGGGTTGGGAAAGAAGAAAGAAATTCTTTTATGGATTCTGTGTCCTACAAAACAAATGGTTTATGTCTTTTCTTCCATTCCTTAAAGATGTGTGTGCATGTGTGTTGCTTTCTTTGTTTGCTGTTTTCCTTTTAGACAGGATATCACTATGTAGCCTTGTCTGGCTTGGAACTTGAATGTAGACTTGGCTGGCCTCAAACTCACAGAGATTTATCTGTCTCTGCCTTATATACTGTCTTAGTCAAGGTTTCTATTCCTGTACAAACATCATGACCAAGAAGCAAGTTGGGGACGAAAGGGTTTATTCAGCTTACACTTCCACACTGCTGTTCATCACCAAAGTTAGTCAGGATTGGAACTCAAGTAGGTCAGGAAGCTAATGCAGGGGCCATGGAGGAATGTTACATACTGGCTTGCTCAGCTTGTTCTTTTATAGAACCCAAGACTAGCAGTCCAGCAATGGCACCACCCACAATGGGCCCTTCTCCCTTGATCACTAATTGAGAAAATGCCTTACAGCTGGATCTCATAGAGGCATTTCCTCTGGGGGAGATTCCTTTATCTGTGATAACTCCAGCTTGTGGCAAGTTGACACACAGAACCAGCCAGTGCATATGTGCTGAGATTAAAGGCATGTGCCACCACACTGGGCACATTCCCAGTTTTTTGGGACATAGTATTTCACTGGGACATGGGGCTTGTGGAGTAGGATCGAATAAACTTAGATCCTCCCAACTTAAGAGATGAAGCATATGCCTTCAGATTGTAGGCATATGCTACTACACCTGGCTTTTACTTTCATGCAGTGGATTGAACTCAGATTCTCATATTTTACTGACTGAGTCATCTTCCCAAGAGATGTTTATCTCTCCTAACCTACCATTTTATCCTCAATTTCCTGTAACAATTTTCTTTCTCATGCCAACATATTTGCTGAGTGAATAATTTGTTCAGAGTACCCTGAATCTTCCATGTATTACTTCTTTCCTTATTTATGGCAAGAAGAGTCTTCTCTCATATAATACATTTCTCCTCCCTCCTCTCCTCCCAGTTTCCCCCACCCTCTCACTCCCAGACCCACTCCTCCTCCATTTTCCTTCAGAATGTAGGCATCCAAGAGACAACAACCAAACATGTCCAAACAGGATACACCAAGACAAGGCAAAAACCTTCATTTTGAGGCTGGTCAAGGCAACCTAATAGGAGGAAAAGACTCCCAAGAACAGGCAAGAGTCCAACTGCTAGGAGTCCTACAGAAATGCCAAGCTAACAGCCATAACATGCTCAGAGAACTTGGCATAGATCCTTGCAGGCCCATGCTTGCCACTTCAGTATCTGCAAGCCCATATGAACCCGGCTTAGTTGATTTAGTGGACAATATTCTCCTCTTGTCCTCCACCCCCTCTGATTCCTGTTTTCTTTTTTCCTCCTCTTCTGATCTCCAAGGGGAGGGATCTGATAGAGACCTCCAACTTAGACTCTCTGCATAATGTTTGGCTACGAGTTTCTCAGCATCTGCTCCCATCCACCACCAGAGAAAGCCTCTCTGATGATGACTAAACAAGGCACCAATCTATAAGTACATCAGAAATCATTTCACTGGCCCTGGGGTGGGGGACAGTACTGCTTGGTTCTTCCCTAGGTCTCTAGGCTGTCCAGTGACTGACTATCCACTCAGTGCAGGGCATGGGCTCCTTCTTAAGTCATGGCCTCAAGTTAAACCAGATGTTGGTTGGCCACTCTTATAAGTTCTATACCATCACTGAACCATCACTGACCCAGCACATATTGTAGGCAGGAGAGATTGTAGGTCAAGGGATTTGTGGTTGGATTGGTGTCCAGGTTTCTCTTTGTGTAGCCTGTAGAGTACCTTCCTGAACCAAAGGGTCTAGAATGTAGATTCTGTGCAGGATGGGAGCTCTACCTCTTTCCATTCAACAAGCTGTGTGGATGTTGTCTTCGACAATGGGGCCCCACTGGCAGTTTTCAGAGAGTGACTCTCTCTGTCTTAGCATCAGCCTGGGTTGCTTGAGGATCTCCATAGGATCTCCTAAGCCAACAATTCAACCAAATGCAACCCAGTCACACCACTGGAAGCCTTGCTTGGCTACAAAAGTTGGTCAGTTCCCTGCTACTTATTAATGATCCATGTCGTTTAATGAGGCAGGTTGAATTAGGAGCCCTATGTAGAAAGATTGCACTGAACACTGGGGTGTAGAGAGTATCAGTATGTTGTTGATAGAGTATATAGCTAGTCAGGAAAGGCTTGGTTTTTACCCTACAGGGGTATCTAAGTCATTGCTATCAACCATACTGCACACTCTCTCTGCCAACCCCCCACAACCAATTGTTGCATTACTGTAATATATGAGGTTTGTTTGTCTTTATTTTATTTAACCTGCCAACATCAGCTGCCACTGTGAAGCGCATGGTACCTTTTCCAGCCTTCATTTCCATTCCATTTCATTTCATTTACAGTGTTTCCGCACTGTAAATATTCTCTCTGGCCTTAACTGATTTATCTTTTAAAATCCTGTCAAAAGTCATAATGTAACTTGGGATTTTTTTTCTTCCGAATGCTTTCTCTATGTGACTTCAGTGACTCACATGTCCCTCATGGTCAAGTCCTGTTAAACACAGCATCCCTTTGTCTTGAGCCCTAGGTTCTTGTCCACATGCAGATACTAAGAACTAGGCATTTCTGAATCTGCACAATGTTCTTTCATTCTAAGGCTATGTTTCTACCTGTGTTTCCTTTCTCATCAGAAAACCATTTTCTATAAACAAAAAGGATCAAAGACGATAGCTATTTTTTCTCTCGCCTTTTCTCTCATTTCTATATGAATGTAGAAATTTACTTTAGACTTTGTATTCTAGGTTCTGAGTTTGTAGTCATATTCAGTTCACTTCTAACATATTTTTTTGCATTGCTTTATCTTAATCCTGAGTCCCATTTCTTCCTTTTGAGATCTGATATTATAGATTGTGCTTTATAGTAATCTCTATGACATCTGGGCCAAATTATGTATGCAAAAATGGACCAGCAATGAAAGAATAAGGAAAATGTGGTGACATACACAACCACCATGATTTATCCATAAAAAGAATAAAATCTTGGTTTTTTGCAGCACAGTGGTTGGAACTGGAGGATCTTGTGTTAAGTGAAATAAGTCCAACACACAGAGCAGTAACATGTCTTTTTTTTTTTTTTTTCTTAGTTAGAAGCTAGAAACGGTTGACTTGAGTGTCAATGACTAGAGGCTGGAAAGGATGGGAAGGAGGATGGCTGGTAAAGGGAGGTTGTATTTGATTCATGCACAGTGTATTTGTTGCACCTGCACACAGAATCCATTAGCATGCATGGTTGCCAAATAACAACTAAAATATATTAAGATATAAAAAGAAAGAAGCCATCAGCCACTTATTAAATGAGCAGACGAATGCCTGTCCACTAGGCATATTCTGTAATGGCTACTTGTTTTCTAAGGTTTTCATTGTGCTTCCTGTTCACTGGAGGCTATTCTCAATGAATTAGCCATTGCACAGTATTTACTCCCCAATCTTTTTTTTTTTTTTTGTTAAGCAGCTATGAATATTTGGAGACACTGGAATGGAGAAGTAGACTGGCTCCTTGAGGTTATGCAACTAATAAATGATAGATTAAGAATTACATTTCAGAGCCTTTCCTTTAAACCCACACTCTTTTTTTATTAGATATTTTATTTACATTTCAAATGTTATCCCATTTCCTAGTTTCCCCTCTGAAAATCCCCTATCCCCTCTCCCCTTCCCCTGCTCCCCAACCCACCTACTCCCATTGGTGGTCCTGTAAGCCCACACTCTTAACGTGGCTCTTTCTTCTGCTGTTGTAATCTCAGCCTTTATGAATTAAGCTCAGCTTATTTTGTTTATTATAACACCGACTTAATGGTAAATAAGTTCATGAAGTTAGAGATATGCATCTGAGACTAAACTCGCATTCTCAGCTTTATCCAAAGAGATTTATGCATTAAAATCTACCAAGTTTTAGAACCAAAACTAAGGGAAAAAATGGAGGAAAATTGTAGGTTAAAATGTGGTCTACTGGACAGTAACACTTGAGATATGAATAGCAGGGCTTAGTAGCTCAAAGCTAAATCAGACCTCAAATCGGGGTCTGCAACCATGGTGAGTGTCCACCCTGTCACTTTGGGCCATAAGCAGCATTGGAATGGAAGAGAAAAGGCTGAAAGGGAAAATCAGATAGACCTGGAGCAGACAGTAAGGTGAGTGGGTGGTCTGGACCAATGACTGAAGGTCAAAAGATAGGTCCACACTAAGGAACACATTGAAGTTAGGGAACATAACGAGATTTAGAAATGCAAAGAAGTAGAATATTGACATGTGTCATGAGAGTAGACAGAATCAGAGACATTACAGCAGAGACAAACTGTTTCAAGTCACTGTGACATCAATCAAATGTCTTCCACTCTGCAGCAGAGTGGAAAAGGTTTTTAGAAGTGGGTGTCAAAATAACACCTGTGTTATAAGTTGGTTCTAACATCAGTCAGAAGTGTGGTCCCAGAAAAGTAATCCAAACTGTCTGGAGTTCAGTTTTCTCCTGTATAAAATTAGAGATTTCAAACTATACAGTCATCAACGTGCAAAGCCTACTCTCTTTCCACAGTATCTTAAAGATGTGTGTGTGTGTGTGTGTGTGTGTGTGTGTGTGTGTGTGTGTGTGTGTGTATGTACGTGTACATGTGGGCACACATTATATGCCTGTGTATGCACATGTGTGTTCAGGCACGCCTGTCCATATGGGTGCATCTGGAAGCCAGAGGTTGATGCTGGGATCTCATTTTTAGAGCACTTCTCCATCTCAATTTTTTGAGAAAGGGCTTCTTACTGAACCTGGAGCTCATCATTTTGGTTCAAGCAGCTGACCAACAAGTCCCTGAGATAAGCTGTCTCCACTCTCAGCACTAGGGTTTTGAATGGGTGCTGCTACACATAATTCTTATATGGGTTCCAGGGATCAAAGCTCAGGCCCTTATGTTTATTCAGCAGGCATGTTACTTGAAGTATCTGCCAGGCTGTCTGAAAGATTTTTAAAATGTTTGTTTGTTTGTTTGCCTACATGCATGCCTGCAGGCCAGAAGAAGGAACCAGATTATTTTATAGATAGTTATAAGGAACCATGTAGTTGCTGGGAATTGAACTCAGGACCTATGGAAGAGCATCCAGTGCTCTTAACCTCTGAGCCATCTCTCCAGGCTCTGTCCTAAAGATTTTAAAGTCTCACTACTAAGGAAATGTTTACAAGTACTCCTATTTAGCAAAGAGTTGCACGACAGATTTATAAGTCATTCACAAATGCATGTATTAATCTGTACCTCTATACTAAAATATTACGTATGTTAGTAAAGTACAATGAAAATTCATAACTGTCTTGTCAATAATGATAGCGTCAAGATATTTTTAATTGGTTTCTAAAGGTACAACATTCAGATTAGAATGAGATGGGTCGTTATAATAGATTGATGTAAATGCCTACTTTGGATAGTCTTTGACAGTTTTGAATTTTTTTTTTTTTGCTCACTTCTCACCAAATATGATTACATTGTTACTATTTTTTTTATAATGCAACTTGCTTGGGTTTAGAGGAGTTTCTTCAGTGTTGTTCCTGTGTTTGCTCAGTCTTACTCATGGCCACAATCTTTGATTTATGGTTTTTCTATCCATGTGTAGGTTATTGTAGCTGTTGGTAGGGCCAGTGAGAGAACCCTGCATGTGAGTATCCTTACTCTGACTTCCTGGGCTTTGCCAATAGCAGGCTGGAGTTGTTTGTGTGTGTGTGAGGAAGCACAGAGAGGGAGTACAAAGTCAGGTAAAGGTACGTGAATGAGCTTTGCTGCTGCTACAGGCTCAGTCCTGCGGCACAGGGACCATCTGAGAAGCTAATTGGCACCTCTACTCCTCCAGTCCTAGAAGATGGGGAGGCTGAGGCTCTTCTCCACCATGGTTCATCTCCCAGCGCTGTCTGGTTATCTCTGCTGTTACCGTAGTATTCTTGTTACCATAGAGACAACTTTCTTGGTCCTGTAGGATCAGGGTGAGAAGACAGGTGCTGTTCTTAGCAGTGGGAAGCTTTCAGTGGAACACACATTGTCTGTCAGGCCTTTTGTCATTTCAGGTGAGCTCAGAAGGAATTGCAAGGGCTACATTTGATGAGGGTTATGGTTAAGGTTAGCATGGGATTAGAGGCTCTGAGGAGATGTAACCAAAGGAGCCATGCACCAGCATCAGCCTCTTCCATTCTCCCTGGGACACACTGAGTATCATATTTTGTGTATTCAACAATTCTAAATTATCATTTCCTTCATACTTTCAGACAAGTGTTTACATGTGAACTCTAATCTTTCCTTCCCACCTTGCATATCCCTCGGATGTCTTTTATCTCTCTCACTATGCTTAGCTCTCTTGACTGAGTAGTGGCTCCATGGTCTGATCCCTGGGATGGCAGACATTCCAGTTCTGACAGAGCTGCTTTATCTCACAAAAGTGTCAAACCCTGGCACTCTTTATTCCTTCAATGCAGATCTGTGTGTTTCTGTCAAATATGTACCTGTGTATTCTCCAAGGACAGTGTTGGAACATCCTCAAGGATGTTAAAACACCGAAGGCCCATGTACTGGGAACACCTCAGTGAGTCAGAGCCTTCAAGGCAATGAGGAAGAGACAAGCACGGAGCACACCTGTAGAGCGCATCCGAGATGTTTCAGCTGTGCCTCTAAAGATGTCTTTGGCATCACACAATTCCATACTTGAATTTTGGTAGATCTATTTCACATTCAAAGGACATATGACAGGCGACACCTGTATATGAGCCACTGTAGAATACTGTGGGTCATAAAATGGAAGTAAGGCTTCATCTTAGGTTTAATCTAGTAGGCAGAGGAAGTGTTGTAATAAATAGCAATAAAATTAACTCCCACCAAGTTAGACCCAGAAGAAAAACATAGAAGGCTAAAACCTTCTAACAGATTATTTATGTATGATGAAATTTCTTATTTCTTGTTGATAATATCCTAACTTACCCTAAATTCCACAGCCTGCAATCAATCTCTTCGCCACACCCCTCTCTCTGGATCACACCCACAGCCCTGCACTTGGCAAACACTCTACCAATTAAGTCGTATCTTGAGACTTTTCCGAACCTAACCAATTTAGAATCCAACTACACCAGAGTTTAATGCTAAGCAAATTTGAACTTTAAAATGACAAAACCTCTAGGTAGATTTTGCTTGAGCGAGAAGTACTAGAGCCTCTGAAAAGACCTCAAGATAGAAAACAGAGTACTTCCCCAAGGTCTTGGGATCTTAGGATGTAAGCCCATGTGCCTTCTGTCATAAAAAAAAGAATATTTTGTACTTTTTATTTCTTAACTGAAAATCAGTTTATAAGATGGAAGAATTTATAGCAAAGGATAATAGAGAATCAAGATTAGCAAAGTTAATGGAAGTTATAATCAGTTGTATTTCACATTCAAATTCTGAGGTACTTGTACTTTTCATATTGGGTACAATTTGTAATCTAAGCAACGAATTTTTTAACTATGATAAAAGGAAATTACTTTTCTATTAACTGTTTCAACAAATGTGTTGGCCACATTGACCTATGACTTCATATAAATATAATATACACGACACAACTATGTTACGGTGTACTTCTAGGGTTGGCAAGACGGCTCAGTAGATGTAAGAATGTGGAAGAAAAAGAAAAGACTCCAAAAAGCTGTCCCCTGACCTCCCCAAGCATGCTCCCCATCATATACACACAATAATAATTACTCTTTTTTCTTTCTTTTTTTGTGTGTTTTCAAAACATGGTTTCTATGTGTAACCCTGGCTATCATGAAGCTTGCTGCCAGACCAGACTAGCCTCTGAACTCAGAGATCTGCCTGCCAGTGTCTCCCAAGTACTAGGATCAAAGACATGCACCATGCAAATGATAAATTTAAAACATCATTTAAAATGTATTGTAAACACAGTTTTTGAATTAGTGTCTTTGCTTCCCCCCTACCCCCAATCTGTGGACTTTAGTAAATTGCTGTTTAATTTCAGAACTGCTCATAACCATCAAATTGCTGAGGAAGGAAGCCAAATGTCATTGTTAGATGTATTCAATATCACTCTATGTCAAAATAGATAGAGGTATGGGTGTTTCAATTTTCATTCGCTGAGGTCGGAGTGTACCATTTACCATTTCTGTTCTGTAACATCTCATGTAACATGAGACCTGGAATCTCAGGACTTGGGAGGTGAGGCAGGAGGATTATGAGTGTGAAAGCAACCTGGGTGAGAGCCTGTGTCAAAGACCAAAAGCAAATAAGGAAAGAAAACCACATATCCTATTTTCCCGTTGTTTGCACATCTCCATGAATGGGCTGTGAGCACCACTAGTGTAAGTAACATGGAGCTCCATACACTGCCACAGGTCTCCTTCCTCGCTGGCACCAACTGTATCCTGTTGATATTGAAACATATCAACAGACTTTTCTCACAATGAGCTTTTCAATCTGTGAGTTTAAAGTCTAGTAGCTCTAGATTGCAGGCCCAGGATGTTCTGAATACATGATCATAGTTCAAATTAGTTCTTACAGCTCGCTTGTCCAATTCATTTCTTGTTATTTAGTTATGATTTTTAAGTTTTACTGAGGTCATCACATACCATATCCTCTACTCATTTCAAGTGTGAGCCTCAGTGGACTCTTCAGAGTTGATCAATTTAAAAAATTGCATCAGCCCCCAAGTTAATCTATACCCTTGACAGGTACACCTCACTTCCCTCTATGCAAGTTATATGCCTGGGAACAACCAACCTGCATTGGGAATAAAGTCCAAGGTTTGTGCATGCCTTGCAAGCACTCTACTATGGAACATGGTCCTAAAATTGCCTCTTTATGAGAATTCTGAACATGCAAAATCAGGTAATACTTGGTATGCTGATTGGCATATTTCATGTAATGTGGTATTTCCAAGACTTATTCAGGTTATCATATTTATTAGTACTTTTCCACTTTTTTTTTTTTTTTTAGTTTGTCAAGTACTATATGTGTGATAGCCCAGATGTGGAGTGCTGGTCAAAGACCCAAATGTTAGCGTTTAGTGTTCAGCATGTTGTTAGGAACATAGACATTTCAGGAGACATGTGCTGGGAGTGCTTATCTTACTATATACACCCCACCATAATGTGTTGTCCCAACTCATGGTAGAGGCAGTGAGGCCAATGGGCATGGGCTGAAACCTCCAGGCCTGAGACGAAGCAGACCTTCCCTCTTTATATATAGCTCATCACTTTCTTGTTACAGTAACAAAGAGCTGACTGATGCAATACCATTAAAACACAAAAAATATTTGCTCATCTAGTCTGGACTTGATGGACATTTGGGTTCTTTGTACTTTTTGATTAATATTGATAATGCTACTAGGACGTCTTTTTAAAATATGCCTCTTACGTGCTAATGAAGTTTCTTTCCATTTATATTTAACATTTTGAGAGGCTAATATAACACATTATTTCCCCAGGTAGCAATATCATTTAATGCTCCCATCAGTGATAGATTAAATCAAGTATCCCCTCTCCTCACCAGTACTTGTTACCTGATATTCTTATCACAACTCACTTAGATGTGGTAAGGTGTTATCTCATGTGGTTTCTGTTTAACAGCTCATGACACGGCATTTTACCATTAGTTATAAACCATGAATATATCTTTTCTGCAGAAATGCAGATTTTTTTCCTTTCCCCTTTAATCATCTCATCACTTCTATAGCAATCTGTGAAGCATAAATAAGTTTTAGTTTCAATAAAATGCAGTGGATATATTTTACTCTTGCTTGTATTTTCAATGTTGTGTCAACAAATGTTTGTCATAATCCAGGATCATAAAAATTTAGTTCTGTTTTTTTTTTCCCAAGACTAGTAGCTTATACTCAGTGTAGGATCTATTGGAGTTAAGAGGATTTTTATATGCATGTAATAAGGGTGTCCAGTTTTCTTTTTCATTTCCTTTCCCTTTTCTCCTTCCTTTTCTCCTTTCCTTCCATCTTCCATCCCCTCCTTCAATCCTTCTGTCATAGATGATCACCACAGCACTTGTAAATGAAAGCACTATTCTTTTCCCACTGAGGGACCTCAACAGATTATTAAATAGCCAACTGGGGAGGGTGTGTCAATTAAATTCTATTAAATTGATATATACGAAAACAGTAATAGCAACAAGAAGTAAAACTCCACAGCTAGCATAACGTTTAATGCTTAAAGACAGAATGGTTTCGCGTGATAGTAAATACCAAAACAAGGATGTCTCTTTTTCAAGACTGTGTTGGGCATGCCACATAAGACAATCAGGCAAGAACATGAAGCACGCAGATTAGGAAGGAAGAGACAGGACCAACTATTCTCTGACGATATCACTTTTTATTATGTAAAAACATCACAAGAAATTCAAAATATAACTTTTCATTTTATGAGTGTTTAAGGCTGCAGTATATCTTCCCCTGTGCATCATTGATGTAATGTCTTAATAGGAAATCATATCTTCTGCCATTACATGTCGTTGTAGGTATGGTCTCTGTGGTACTAGCTTGGTTTCTGGTACTCTTAACCAGGATGGGGACTTCTTTCATTTATATTAGGAAGGGTGTTTTCTTTTATCAGAGTGGATGGTGAATATTGCTAAATACCACATCAGATGGCATGGCCATATTTTGTTTCTGTTTGTTTGATTTCTTTTGTTTCCATTGGTAATTTGTATTGCAATAGTCAATTTCTTTTAATTTAAGCAGCTTTGTATTCCTAGTTGTGAATCCCGCATAGTCATGGATTACAGTCACTTTTGCTTGTCTCTGGGTTTGATTAGGTTTAATTTAGCGGAAGGATGCTACATCTACAATCATACGTGGTCCCGCTCCGTGGTTTCCTTTTCTTGAGGCATCGTTGTCAGGTTCTGTTATTAAAGAAACCCTGGCATCAGCGAGTGAGTCACAATATGTTCTCTTCCTCTTCTAGTTTTTGAAAAAGTTTGGGATCTGGAACTAATCATGCTGTAAGTGAGAAATTCGCTGGTGAAATCACTGGCAGTTGGCTTTTCTTCCTTAGGAGGTTTCTGAAATATTAACAGCTCACTCTCCCTTATAAATCTACTCAGTCTCTACTTCAGAGTCAGTTCCAGCAGCTTCTGTCTTCAGAAATTTGAATTCTTACCCAACTGGTGTGTTTTTTTTGGGGACACAGCAATCCATAGCATTCATTGTTACCCCCCATTTGTATTTATATGGCTGATGGTAATGTCTTTTGTTTTCTTGTGCCTTATATTAGTAATTTGTGCATGACCAACTTTCATTTTGTTGACTTTTTTCCTTATCATTTTTCATTGTGAACATGGAGTCTTGACTGCTTGGCCATCCAGACTGCAACATTTTTTTTTCTAATTTCACTACTCTCTGCCAAATATTTATTTCCTCTTAATATTTGCTTTTAGCTTAATTTGTTCTTCTTTTGCAATGTCTTAAAGGTACAGTTGTGCTGTTGTTGGAGAAGGTTTTCCTTTTCTAAAAAATATGAACATTTCCCATCAATTACTGTCTGAGCTAGATAAAATAACAAATTTGTATATAGTGTGCCTTTATTTTTCCTTTGTCTTAAAGTACTTTGTGCTATTTTAATTTCTCCACTGACACACCGAATATGTGTCAGTTGTGTTTAATTATTGTTTAATCCACACATTTGTGAATATTCTAACTTTGCTTATGTCTATTCCTTGTGATTAGAGAAATATTCTCCACAAATCTTGTCTCTTTAAATGTATTCAGGTTTGCTTTTTGTTGGCTAGAATATAGCCAATCTCAGAAAATATACCAGGGTCTGGAGGGATGGCTCAGTAGCTAATAACACTTGCTGTTCTTTCAGAAGACCTGAGTTCAGTTCTCAGCACCCACACTGCAAGGCTCACAATCATTTGTGACTCCAGCTTCAGGGGAATTATAATCACTGGCCTCCCTGAGACCTGCACTTCCCTGCATGTACCAACATGCAGACATGCACACTACCTTTTTGCCATTTAAAAGTTTATTTTCTTAATGGTTGCTCAGTAACATACCACATATATCTTCCTAGAATCTTCTTCAAATTTATATAAGACACAGAAACATTGTTTTTATATAGTATACTTACACATATGGCATCTAGATATATTACTAAGACAATAATATGCCATTACAACTATTACATTTTAGTTTTAGGTGTACCAAACAAAATGAGAAGAAAGAACAGCTACGTGTTTGTAGTTTGTTGTGTTATACTTATTAATTTGGGAAACTGTACACATGTGGTATGGAATTAAGTCAGCATCTCTATCATTGTCTAAGCTCAATGTATCCTTAATGCCATCTTCCTTCTTTACACTGTTTTGTTAAGTATCTTAAGTTCTTATTGGTTCTTGCCCGAGAATAGACTGTAACATTGTTTTTTGTCAAATTGCATTTTAGCAAAGTAAAAAGCAAAAGCAAATTAAATGTACTTTATTACTTTCATAATCATATTTTATTTATCTGATGGAATTTAATCTGTGCAGAGGTGGCTTTTGGAGATAGTCTCTGGGATTTGTTCTGAGATCAGACTGGATCTTCTCTTTTCATGTTTATTTTTAATCCTCTCTGTGTGTTTGTGCCTGTGTGGGGATACATTCATGTGAGTGCAGCTGGTAGCAGAGGGCAGAAGAACAAGTGGATCCCCTTGAGCTGGTGTATCAGGCACTTGTGGGCTGCTCTATGTGGGTACTGGAAACTAAACTTTTGTCTTCTGGAAGAGAAATAATTGTTCTTAACTAGGAAGCCATCTCTGCAGCCTAAGGCAGGCTCTTACTTTTTCTTCCAGTGATCTGGCTGATGAGCTGTCTTGACAATGGCTCAGCCTGCTCTTCCTTTTGAGATTGTTTCAAGACAAGGTCTTTTTCCAGGTCATCTCAAAGTCATCACGTAGCCAAAAATGAGCTGGAACTGCTCCTTCTGCTTCCACCTGCGCTGTTACGAGGATACACATCTGGTAACCATGGTGCTGGGGACTGAACCCAGAGCTTCATGGATGCTGATCCACACTCTCTCCAGCAAAGCTACACCACCAGCTCTTTTAGAAAAAATTCTTTTTTAAAGTCAGTACACCAAGTAATGGTTTTCATTATGGCATTTGTGTTACCAAACACACACACACACACACACACACCCTTTATGCTTCCCTATTTTTTACCCTTTTACCCTCTTGCTGGGTCCTTTCCTCCCTCTAAAAAGAATGGCCTATTCCTTTCACTTTGTATGTATTCCCATATGTGTGCTATTTGTCTTTTCCCACTTCTACCATTTCTTAAAGATTGTTTCTTCTCTATTCATGGCTCCCTTTCTGCATTCATTAGCTAAACACATGTGTGCATGTACACACAACACACAGACACACGCACATACACGTGCACGTGCACACACACACACACACACACACACACACACACTCTCTCTCTCTTTCTCTCTCTCTCTCTCTCTCTCTCTCTCTCACACACACACACACAGTGATAGTAAATCTTAATCATCAACGGATTTTAGAGACATATAGGAGACACAATTCTAGACCTGTCTAGGAGGGCATTCGAATTTAACTGAGGAAAATCCACCCCAAAAGTGAGCAGTGCCATTCCACGGGTTGGGGTCCGAGAATGAATCCGAAACACAAAACAAAAGGAACAGCCGTGTTTGCTGAATGCTCTGTCAGTACCTCGTCTTCTCTTGCCACCACACCGTCCCAGTTATTATGGGCTATGTGTAGGGGGAAATCACGAGTAAAACAAGCCTTCCATTTTTCGTTGCTTGTGTCCAGCATTTTGTCAACGAGAAAAAGCAACTAAGGCAGAAAACCGATACTAAGTAAATGGGGCGGTTGTCTTGATTAACCCGACCACATGACTTGTGGGTCTCTGGAACTTGTTTGGGGGAAGAATGTGGAAGAGTTTGGAGCCACAAGCTATGGGAGCCCTAATGAGTCATTCTGGTGGGAGACCATTCTGAAGATCAGAGTGCTACAGGAATGAGGGCTGAAGGACAGTGCCCGTGAGGCTTCAGAGAACACCATTGACAATCTCATAAGAGGCCATTTGTGTTACAGTCTGGCAAAAATTCGGGCAGTTTCCTTTCTACGTCCTGATAGTTTGAATGAGGGTAAATTCAAGAGTTACAAAACGTTTTCTGATAGAAAACTTAAGTTGGGGCACAGTTAGCATTTGAGGTTCAACAATCACAATTCAAAGCACAAGTGCATGAAAAGTACCCAGTTGGATGAAGCAAAGCACAGGAATGACTTTAAAGTTGCAGGTAGTGCCGGGCGTGGGGGCGCACGCCTTTAATCCCAGCACTCGGGAGGTAGAGGCAGGCGGATTTATGAGTTCGAGGCCAGCCTGGTCTACAAAGTGAGTTGTAGGACAGTCAAGGCTATTCAGAGAAACCCTATCTCGGAAAAAAAAAAAAGTTGCAGACAGCATAGGTACAGACACAAAGACCTGTAGCTGTTAAAGAGACCAGTGCAACTAAGAAAAGTCTCAAACATCGCCCTGGCACAGTAAGAACGTTGCCTTAGAATTAAAGATGCCCCGCCCACCAAAGGTTCCAGCTTGTAAATGGGTAAATGGTGATTCAGTTCAGAGGTGAGAAAGGATGGAAAATGCAGCTGAAAATGACATTCCCTACTCAAGAATATCAACTGTGTGAAGTGCTTCCTCCATTCAGCCACAGAGGCATAGAGACAACCATAGCCATAGTAGAAAGGGGTCAGACTGCAGTTCTGGGTGGCAGCAGAACTTGGTATCATCTACATATTGTTTACATTTTCTCATGGAAGTCTTTGTTTAATTGATTTTATGTGTTTTTTTTTTAAATCTTCCACTAGATTAAATTTTTCTTAATTTTTTGTTTTGTTTTGTTTTGCCACCTATTGCATTGGGGTTTGTGGTATTCTTGACTTTCTAAGAGGCTGAGATGTATCATTAAGTTATTTGCTTGCGATCTTTGACTTGTAACGTAAGCGTAGCCATAGCTTTCAGAACTGTTCTTGCTGTATCCCAAACGTTCTGCTAAGTTGTGTTTTTATTTTCATTTCATTCTAGGAAATTTTATATTTCCCTTACGATTAATTCAATCACCCACTGGTCATTTTGTAGTCTTTGCGTATTTGTGTAGTTTCTCTTGCAATTGATTTTGAGCCCCACCCCCCACCCCCACCACACACCATGGTCTAATAAAGTACAGGAAATTATTTCATTACTTTTGTATCTGATAAGACTTATTTGATGGCATAGGAAGTGTCCTCTTTGAATGTTCCATAAGCTGCTAAGAGGAATATATATTCTAAACATGTGGGATATAATTTTTTATTATATTAAGTCCATTACATCTATCTTGTTGTTTAACTCTGGTATTTTTTTGATGATTTTTAGTTTGGACAACCTATCTATTGATGAGGAGCAGGATATTAAAATAACCCACTATCTTGGTACCTGGGCTTATTTGACTTTTTATGTTTATTGGTATTTGTTTAATGAAATTGGAAGCCCTGCTGTTTGATCCACATATAATTACACTATATCTTGATCAGTTGTTTTATTAGTCTCCCATGTTATATCTTAATGAATTGTTCTGCTTATTAGTCTGCAGTTGGCTTTTTATTCTAATTTTGATTTGAAATCTACTTTATGAGATAGCACACTAGCTGTACTATCTTGACTATGATATGTAATAGAGAAGCTCTTTTCTGCTCATATCCACTTGGGATTCTGTCTTTTCTATTTGGGTGTCCCTTTCTTTCTCTATATGTGAAAAACTTTATGATATAACTCCACTATTAAAATTCTTCATGTCTTTTGCATGTATCTCAGTTTCTGCTTCTATCTTGTGGTCTATCTTGTGGTCTTGTTTTATGGATATATCTCAGTGTTCTTGAATCTTACAGTCATGATCTTCCCTTCTTTCCTTATTGATGTTTGAATGTAGTACTACATTGATGATGTTCTCTGGTCCTGATACTCTATGCTTGATAGGATTTCTTTTTTTAAAAAAATATTTATGTTATTTTATGTTTATGAGTATTTTCCATGCATTCATGCATATATGTGCACTTCATGGTACCTGGTGCCCAGAAGAGGGCATCAGATCCCCTGGACCTGGAGTTACAGATGGTTATGATCCACCACACAGGTTCCAGGAACAAAACCCAGGTCATTTGCAAGATTAGCAATTGATATTAACCATTGATCTATCTTTCTTGGCCTCAGTTGAGTCCATTTTTAATGATTTCTACTGTGTTTTTTTTATCTTATTAACTGAAATTTTTATATCTTTTTTGGGTATCCTCCACAATCTCACTTTCCTTATTGAGTGTTTCTGCCACCTTGCTGACTTTTTTCTGTGTTGCTTCGGGTCGTAGATTTAATTCATCTTCTCCCCACCTTGTATATCCTTTGAGATCATTGATCTCTTTTATTATTTAACTTTTGAAGTCATCATCCCACAGTTCACCATGCTTAAACACAGTAGTTGAACATTTATGATCTTCTGGTAGAGTTATCTTGCTTTTATATGTATCTCCTCTCTTTGTTCTAGTCTGTGTATCTCTTGGTTTGGATATAATGTGGTTTTTTTGGGGGGTGGGGTGTTGAGACAGGGTTTCTCTGTATAGCCCTGGCTGTCCTGGCACTCACTTTGTAGACCAGGCTGACCTCGAACTCAGAAATCTGCCTGCCTCTGCCTCCCGAGTGCTGGGATTAAAGGCTAGCTTACCTTTGAGGGCTCAATACACAATACAATGAAGAGAAAACAAACTTTTGCAATAGCAACAAACCACACAATATAGAAATACCTTCTAAATCAGTTAAAGTTGTTTTAGACATCACTAATGTCCAGAAACAGAAAATGGCAAAACAAAGGTAGCGTATGCCACGAAGACAAGTGTTACCCAGAGTAAAGGTGAGGATAGTAAGTAAGTGGAGGAGGCAAAAGAGAGCAGACAAAGGGTTAAACTAAAGAAAGGGTAAAGGAAAGGAATGCAGAGGAAAGAAATGACCTCAATAATAAAAGAGTTTCCTAACAAAACTGGACAAATGTAAGAACAAAACCACAAAAAATATAAGTGCTTAAAAAAATAAGGTACAGTCAACATACAGAGACCACCCAGGTCTCTGGTACATTCTGGAGGTTCTCCTTCTTCCCACCTCCTATGTCCTGAGGTTGCCTGTTTCTATTCTTTCTTCTGGCCTTCCGGGCTTCAGTCCTTTCTCCAACCCAAGATGAGATCATGTTTCCCTCTTTCTGGACCCTGTCCCCTTTTCCTACTCAGGTGCCTCCGTTTCCCCCCACCCCCTGTTGTGATTGCTTTCTTCTCCCTCCCAAGTGGGATTGAGGCATCCTTACTTGGGCCCTTTAGCTTGTTTACCTTTTTGAGTTTGGTAGACTATATCTTGAGTATTCTGTACTTTCTTTATTTTTTCGCTAATATCAACTTATTAGTGAGTACATACCATGCAAGTCCTTTTGGGTCTGAGTTACCTCATTAAGGATGTTATTTTCTAGTTCCATCCATTTGCCTGTAAAGCTCAGGATTTCCTCGTTCTTAATAGCTGAGTAGTAATCCACAGTGTAAATGAACCACGTTTTCTCTGTATCCATTCTTCTGTCCTGGAACATCTGGGTTGTTTCCAGCTTCTGGCTGTCACAAACAAGGCTGCTATTGACATAGTGCAACACGTGTCCTTGTGGCCAGATAGGGCATCTTTTGAGTATATACCTGAGTGGTATTGCTGGGTCTTCAGGTAGATATATTTCCCATTTTCTGAGGAACTTCCAGATTGACTGGTTGTACCAGTTTCCATCCCCACCAGCAATGGAGGAGTGTTTCTCTTTCTCCACATCCTCGCCAACATGCACTGTCGCCTGAGGTTTTGATCTTAGCCATTCTGATTGGTGTAAGGTGGAATCTCAGGGTCGTTTTGATTTCAATTTCTCTGATCACTAAGGACTTTGAATATTTCTTTAGGTACTTTTCAGCCATTGGAGATTCCTCTGTTGTGAATTCTCAGTTTAATTCTATATCTTGTATTTTGATTGGGTGGTTAGAGTTTTTGGTGGTTAGGTTCTTGAGTTCTTAATATATTTTGGATATTAGCTCTCTATCAGATGTGTGGTTAGTGAATATTTTTCCCAATCTGTAAGTTGCCAATTTGTCCTATTGACCATGTCCTTTGCCTTTCAGAAGCTTTTCAGTTTCATAAGGTCTCATTTATTAATTCTTGATCTTACAGCATGAGCCACTGGAGTTTTGTTTAGGAAATTTCCCCCTGTACCAATGAGTTTAAGGTTCTTTCCCGCTTTCTCTTCTATTAGATTCAGTGTATCTGGTTTTATGTTGAGGTCCTTGATCCATTTGGATTTGAGTTTTGTGCAAGGTGACAAATATGGGTCTATTTTCATTTTTCTACACACAGACAGCCTTCAATAAAAAAAAAACCCAAAAAACAGAAAGCCCACATATGCACAGAAACTGAACAACTCTCTACTCAATGATAACTTGGTCAGGGAAGAAAGAAAGAAAGAGAGAGAGAAAGAAAGAGAGAAAGAAAGAGAGAAAGAAAGAGAGAAAGAAAGAGAGAAAGAAAGAGAGAAAGAAAGAAAGAAAGAGAGAAAGAGAAAAAGAAAGAAAGAAAGAGAAAGAAAGAAAGAAAGAAATTAAAGACTTCTTGGAACTCAATGAAAATGTTGACACGACATATCCAAACCTATGGGACACAGTGAAAACAGTGCTCAGAGGAAAATTCATAGCACTAAGCCCTGGTAAAGAAACTGGAGAGATCTTATACTAGCAACTTAATAGCACTCCTGAGAGCTCTAGAACAAAAAGAAGCAAACACACCTAAGAGGAGTAGAAGGCAGGAAATAGTCAAACTCAGGGCCAAAATGAACCAAATAGAAACAAACAGAACAATACAAAGAATCAATAAACCCAAAAGCTGGCTCTTTGAGAGAATCAACAAGACAGATAAACCCCTAGCCAAACTAACTAAAGGGCCCAGAGGCAGTATCCAAATTAGCAAAATCAGAAATGAAAAGGGAGACATAGCAACACAGGGAATTAAAAAAACATCAGATCTTACTACAAAAGCTTATACTCCACAAACTGGAAAATCTAGATGAAATGGATGGTTTTCTAGACAGATACAACTACCAAAGTTAAATCAAGAGCAGGTAAACTATCTAAACAGGCCCATATCACACAAGGAAATTGTGTAAGTCATTAAAAAAACCCCAACCAAAAAAGCCCAGAGCCAGATGGATTTAGTGCAGAATTCTACCAGATCTTCAAAGAAAACATCATACCAATATTCCTCAAACTATTCCAAAAATACAAACAGAAGGAACGCTACCTAATTCATTCTATGAAGCCACAATTACTCTGATACCTAAACCACACAAGGACTCAACCAAAAAAGAGAACTTCAAACTAATCTCACTTATGAATATCGATGCAAAAATACTTAATAAAATTCTTGTAAACAGTATCCAAGAACACATCATAACCATCATTCACCACGACCAAGTAGGCTTCATCCCAAGGATGCAAGGTTGGATCAATATATGAAAATCCACTAATGTAATCCACTATATAAACAAACTCAAAGAAAAAAAATCACATGATCATCTCCTTAGATGCAGAAAAAGCGTTTGACAAAATACAATACCCCTTCATGTTAAAGGCATTTGCGAGATCAGGAATTCAAGGCCCATACCTAAACATAATAAAAGCAATATACAGCAAAACAACCGCCCACTATCAATTTAAATGGAGACATAGTTGAAGCAATCCCACTGAAATCGGGGACAAGACAAGGATGCCCACTCTCTCCATATCTAATCAATATAGTACTCAAATTGTTAGCTAGAACAATAAGACGATAATACGAGATAAAGGGGATACAAACTGGCAAAGAAGAAATAAAAGTATCACTATTTGCAGATTATATATATATATATATATATATATATATATATATATATATATATAAGTTCTATCCTAAAATTCTACCAGAGAACTTCTCCAGCTGATAAACAACTTCAGCACAGTGGCTGGATATAAAATTAACTCAAATAAATCAGTAGCCTTTCTTTATACAAATGATAGACAGGCTGAGAAAGAAATTAGGGAAACAACTCCCTTTACAACAGCCATAAATAATATAAAATATCTTGGGGTAACTATAACTAAACAAGTGAAAGATCTGTATGATAAGAACTTCAAGTCTTGAAGAAAGAAATTAAAGAAGTTCTCAGAAGATGGAAGGTCTCCCATGCTCCTGGATTGGCAGAATTAACATAGTAAAAATGGCCATCCTATCAAAGGCAATCTACAGACTCAATGCAATCCCCATCAAAATCCCAATACAATTCTTCAAAGACATGGAAAGAGCATCAGTGTTTTTTAATCCCTCACTGGATTCTGCATGTTTCAATACCAAACTACCAGGCACCCACCAGTGCTATAGTGGCATGACTGTTTATGGGAGAAACCAACTCCTCTCTAGACTGGTAGTGAGACCTGCTCCACAAGGGGGAATTCATGCCTGCAACTCTAAACATGGTCAAAATACATGGGACATCACAATCATATTGATATTATTTTCCTAGAAGGTTACTTTGTCACCCTTTTACGTATTTGTGTTTATTTCCATAGTGTTCCACTGCTTCCATCGTTTGTCTGAGGAATTGCTTATGGCAGCAGGCTGTGGTTAATGCAGAGACCTAACTCTGCAAAGTGCTGAGAGAAAGTGCTCAGCTCTAAATAGGACAACTCTCTCAATGCCCAGCTCAACCCAACCTTCAGAACTGAGCAAATACCTCAGATCAGGAAACAGAATGTGAGAGACGGAGGATGAGGAAGGGTGCTGAGAACGGCTGACCTCTTCATGTTCTAAACTGTATATAATAGCTCACTGTACTCCTTGCTGATTGGGGATGCCCAATGGCTTCTAATAGGCTTCTAATAGCCTTCTTTATGAATCCCTTGTCTTGAAATACCTCATCCATCCACTTGCCCATCATCTAAATAGGGCAGTTAAGGTTGTCATGGTTATCTTTAAGAACTATTTACATTTATTTTCTAGTTATCGGCACAGTGATAAATTCAGAGTTCTATATCTAGACAAAGCCTGAAGACTCCTGATTTCAGAGAAAAGTGAAGAAGTCCTCTGGGTCTTCTGGAGCATTGAATAGCTCTTCACTAGAGAAGAACACCCAAGTGATCGTGTGTTCTTTCCCCCATTCTGATAGATTTCATTAAATACTATCCATAGTCTCCATATTGAAAAAGAATTAATTTTCAAAAATTATCTGATACACATAAACAATTGAAAATCTTAATATGTCATAAGGGATTGGGGTGTACTAGTTGCAGCTACTCAGAAGGCTGCGGCAGAAATATCATTTAGGTCTAGGAGTTCAAAGCTAACCTGGGTAACATAGCTGTCTCTTTATAAAAGAAAGGAAGTAACTGAAGCGATTGGAGGGCATACAGTAAAAAGCCTCTTTTCATTCCTTTCTCTCAACTGTTGCCAACAAACTTGTGTTAGGGGTGTGTGTGTGTATGTGTGTGTGTGTCTGCACATGCGCGTGAGTTTCTTTTTTACATGTGTGTGTGCTTTTCAACAATAATAGAACATTGTACATAATTCGTTTATTAATAATTCTCAAAGACTTTTCCATTACTCTAATAACTCTTTGGGGTGGGTGGCATCTATTATAGAGTGGATTAACAATGTCTTCTGTGCACCAAACCACCTTGGAACTCAGTGGCATAGGACAGAGCTATGTGTCTATGGTCTGGCTGAGAAATGGATGATGTGAGTAGTTAGTTTAGAGCAGCAAACTCTTATCCTGGACACAAACCTGCTGGTGCTGCTGCAGAATAACTGCTGAGCTCTGCATAAGGCTGAGCTGAGCTGAACCAACTTACTTGAAAGTCAGATTTTTTTTTTCTTTACTTCCTTCCCAAGACCAGTGGGATAGTTGAATGTGTTATTCTCCTGGTAAGAGATAACCAGAGTGAGCCAGTCCAATCCTAGCAAATCATTTAAAGAAGCTGCCTGAATCACATCTATACATCTACACAAATCACACACACACACACACACACACACTGAAGGCACTGCGGGCCATAGCTGGGTGTAGTGAAAAGGACACTGCCTGTTGACCTGGGAAAAGGCTGTAGCTAAGGAAGGTCTGAATGGGTGGGGCTGCCATTGGGCACAAACACGCGCCGTGCCTTACTCAAAGCCCCCACGCTCAGGATATATCCATCCTTCTACAATCACAAGTGCTTCAACAGTGACTGAGTACATATGTCATCTCCCACGCGTGTCACATATCCACAGTATAAATCCTCGCGAGTGAAACTCTTGATTAAAGAATATGATATGAGCACTTCTAATTTTGATAGTGACTGCCAAAACCCTGCTTAGAGATGATTGACTGTGACAATTTATGTCCCCGCTACCAAGGTTGGAACTCTTATCATTTTCAAAAGTTTTAGCTACTTTCCCTATGAATATATTATCTTTGCGTGACTCTGATTTCTACAATTCTTGCTACAAGACTGACAATCTTTTAATCTCAAAGGCCATTTCTATTTTCTTATTTGAACCCATCTGTTCATCTTTTGCCATTTTGTTCCAGTATTTTCTTTCTTTAAGGGGAGAAAAAAAACCCTTCGCAAGCAAAACAAAAGTCTATTTTCTGTGTAATGAGATGAAATGGCTTCGCATTGTAATTAATAATAAAGCCTGTGTGAGCTCTCAAAACCACCTATCTTTATTTTAAAAATGTTTTGCATTTATTCTTAGAAAACGTCAGGGGTTGGAGAGATGGCTCAGAAGTTAAGAGCACTGACTGCTCTCCCAGAGGTCCTGAGTTCAATTCCCAGCAACCACATAGTGACTCACAACCATCTGTAATGGGATCTGATACCCTCCCCTGGTGTGTCTGAAGAGAGCAACAGTGTACTCATATATAAAATAATATCATGCAGCCATACAATGCCTCTTGGTCATACCCAATCCTATTTCCTGCTTCCCTCAGCTTGTCCAGACCCTACTTAGCAACATATTTCCCTTCTGATTTTATGTCTTTTTTTTTTAACCCAGTACATTCAATTAGTGTCACTTGTATGTGCATGGGTTGAGGGGTTACCTACTGGGACATGGTAACTTACCAGTGTCTTCTCCCACTGAGGAAGGTGACTCTCCTTCAACAGCTATCAACTACCAGCAGCACCTCAGCTGGAAGTGGAGCTTTGGGGGGGTCCCTTCTCCATTCATACTGGACTTTTAATTATCTTGCTTGTATGCAGGTAACCACAGATGCTCCGAGTTTATGTGTGTAATATCCATGTCATACACCAGATTTAGAAATGCCAACCCTATCCAAGGTGGGGAGGACCTGAGCGGTGACATCTCCTATTTTCCATCTGTGGTCATGCAAAATAGGTAAGAACACCTTAGTCAGTCAGGCGATTTTGAACAATTTAAAAAATGAATCCGCCAAAGACTCCTTTCAATCCCTGGGTATTTGTCCAGGGTACATAAAACTGTTTGTTCATACAGAGATTCAAATGTCAATGTTTACCCCTGCCCTGTATGTGATAGCTCCAGGCTGGAAGAATCCATTAAGAGGTCAAAGAGAAGGTCCCATAATCATGCTGCGAAATACTATTCGGCAAGAAAAAAAGAGAAAGCAACGGATTCTTCTAACAATAAGCACAAACCTTAGATTTAAAACAAAACAATAGAAGAATACGCCCGCATTTTGGTGCTTTTTGTGTGTTTGGGCCAAATCAGGGTCTCTAATATACTAGGCACTTTCTGCTCCTGAGTTACAGCCCAGGACTCTTCTAAGAAAGTTTAGAATTCCTTACCACCAAGTTTGGGCATCACGGATGAATTTTAGCATGATCGTGCCTCATGTCTATGTTGCAGACACGGTGAGAAGCCTCTCAGTGTCTGCAGAACTGGACAGAGTTATATGGACATGTGGTTTCCAGTCACTGTCTAC
Organism: Mus minutoides; assembly: GCA_902729485.2. NCBI lineage: Eukaryota > Metazoa > Chordata > Mammalia > Rodentia > Muridae > Mus > Mus minutoides. The sequence goes on from LR749849.1 coordinate 932,308, forward strand.
ATATGGAGCCCTGGCCTGGAATGAGTGTGGACTATTCAGTGTCTGGACCTCATTGGTTCCAAATCATGCCTCTTAGTAAATATCACTGCATCAATAGTTCTTGGCCAAAGCCTGCTGGGGTCATGGGTCCCTCCAGCAGCTATGATTGGAGTTCAGTAAACGCAACCTACTCTGCGATGCACCCGACTTTCCTCGGCATGACTCACTCTGTGCAGCCACGTGACTTGATCCTACAGTGACCTCACTCTCCCTCGTTAATAGCCCTGAGCCTTTTCTTTCACTGCCATGAACATATGATAAATTTCTATCCCAAAATACATGGTCCTTTGACTGTTATATGGAAGACCCAAACTAAATCAGATACAATTCTCAATGTGTCAGATCTGAGCACTTCAGACAACCAACCCCAGGGCCATCATATTCATCAATGTACTTCAGCTTGCGGAGTCAGATTTGCAGAATACACTAAAGCTGCACTGAAACCTCTGATGGACACATGCCAGACCCCACCAGTGTGCCAGAATGGGAAGATTGCTGGCTTTGAGGTAGTTCTTTTGGAAGGTAAAGTGGGGGTACTAAAAAAAAAAAAAGCACATTAATAAGTCTTTGTTGACTGTATTAGATAGAGTTGGAAGGAATTGAATTTGTATGCTCATTACAATGGCAATACTCCTTCCTAACACTAGGTTTGACCCCCATCTTGGTCAAGAACTAAAGAAATGGAGGTTCTTTGGTACTGTCTTCAAAGCAGAATCAGATTACATTAAAAACTGGGTATGAATATAAGGGCCAGCAAGATGGTTCTGCAGGTAAAAGGATTGGTGCCAAGTCTCATGACCTGAGTTCAATCTCTGGGGTCCATGAAGTACAAGATAATAAGTAGCTCCTGCTAGGTGTCCTCTGACTGGCCCTCTCACACAGTGGCAGGCATTTACCCAGCACACAAAAGCACCACAATTATGTTTAAGTAAGTGATTGAAGCATCTGCCATGACCTGCTGTTACAAGACGGGAATTTTAAGCAGGCAAGGCAGGTTCTTCCTCACACAGGCAACTCCACTATTTCCCCTCCTCTTTTCGGCTTCCTCACACACAAGCCTGGCTCTTCAGTCTAGAGCTGTTAGATTTCATACTATGCATCATTTAAAATATAGATATCCCTATAATATCCTATTTTAAAATTAAGCCTGTCTATATTTCACATCCACAGGGAATAAATTGTTCAGAGTTGAGGTCTGACTCTTAGACAGCTGTATACATCATTTTCAAATTTTCTGAAATCGGTGTTTTTCTTTTCTTTTTTTTTTTTTTTTACAACAAATACCATACAAAGTCATGTGTAGTAAATAAAAATGTACCTTTTCACTAAACTGTTAACATATATGATATATATATATATATATATATATATATATATATATATATATATATATATATAATAGATATGATTTTCAATCAAATATTGGGCATAAGCTTACAGAGAGCTTAAGGAAATAGTAATAAACCTCCACCCACTTATAAATAAGCTATGATTAAGGGACCTCGCCTCACTAAATGAGTGAATGCAGAAACCAACTTATTTTAATTATTTAATTTATTTACATCCCAAATGTTGCCCCCATTCCCCTCCTTTGCCTCTGAGAGTGTGTATCCCCGCCCCCACACATTTCCCCTCCCTAGGGTATCAGGTCTCTAAGGATTAGGTGCGTCCTGAGCCAGACAATGCAGTCCTCTGATACATATATGCCACAGGCCTCAGACCAGCCCACGCATGCTCTCTGGTTGGTGACTTAGTCTCTGGGAGCTCCCAGGGGTGGAGGTCAATTGACACTGTTGTTCTTCCTATGGGGTTGCCATCCCCTTCAGTTCCTTCAATCCTCCCCCTAACTGTTTCCTAGGAGTCCCTGACCTCAGTCTAATAGAAACCAACTTCCTAACATAGCCTACACTTCACGTTAAGGGCCATCACACTGGCAAACAATACCAACTCCAGACAAGAGGGATGGACACAGGTGAGCTGTGCTGGCACCGTCAACTGAGCGTGTGGCCTGGCTCTCTACAGTAGTTTTGGTCAAGTTCCAGACTAAACAGCCTCTGTTCTTCTCCTGGAGAACAACAAAGCTTTCTTCCTGAAAATCTGGTGTGTGCTCAAATGATGCCGTCCGAGTTTGTTGTCAGTCTGAGTGTGAAATGGATCTGATTCTAGGCTAAGCTTCAGAGGTTAATCTACGAGAACGCATATTTGAAAGTCATTCAAGACCGAACAATTCTTCATTGTAGGGAGTTGCTGTCTAATTATGGGATTTCTAATATCCTTGGCCTCTTCCCACTAAATGCCAGAAGCTCCCAATTACTGTTGACAACCAGAAAATGCTCCAGAAATATCTGAAATGCCCGGTGGTGCCTGTTTTCAACAAGTATTGGGATCATCTGTTCCTCCACACACCAGCCCAGTCTTTTACCTCAACTCTGTTTTAAGTTTGTTGTTGTTGTTGTTGTTTATCTCCTCTCTCACTTGCATCTCCAAATTCTTCTCTCTACTCTCAGATTTATCTGCTGAAAATTCCATGTTGATGTGACCATGTCATTGCCTGTCAAAATTTTATGTCGTTCCCCCCAGCACTACAGGATAAATCAACCCTTTGGGGGTCAGCCATATTTAATTTCCTGCTGGAAAGGAGCAGAGTTTGAGTCAGGGTTTGACGTAGCTGAGGCTGGCCTCAAACTTGCTCTGTAGCTCAGGAAGGCCTTGAAATCTTGACATCTCTGTTTCTACTTACCAAGTGCTGAAATCACAGGCATGTTCCCACTTCTGGCTTGATCTGACACATTTCAAATCGGATCTGAACATCACCCTCCTATGTCTGCTGTACTCTTCCTCACACAGCATCCAGAACTGAATGTTTCAACTCTTTTATGCAAGTTCTGATACCTTAAAGTGCACCTCAAGCATCATGACCTACTGAATCCTCACATCAGCTTTGTGCCAGCTGTTCTGACTGATAGTTTGCTCTTCCACCCAACTGAGTTAATTGAGGGTAGGGATTTGAATCCTAAGGACCACATGAGTGGCAGGCAAAAGGCGAGGTCTTCATTGGGAAGAGAGGGCCCTAGGTCTTGCAAATTTTATATGCCCCAATACAGGGCAACGCCAGGACCAAGAAGTGGGAGTGGGTGGGTAGGGAAGCAGGGCAGGGGGAGGGTATAGGGAATTTTCGGGATAGCATTTGAAATGTAAATAAAGAAAATATCTAATAAAATAAAATAAAAAAAAAGAATTTGTTGAACTAACGTTGAGTGACTGTGTTAGCTTCTCGAAGATCTGTGCATAGAACTGTTTTCATTTGCTTCCCACTATTTTTTCACCCATAAAGAAGCACCTATCCAACTTATTCATTCTAGTCTGACACATCTTTTTAGCTGGTTCTTTAATATGTGTTCCACTTGCGATGAACTTGAAGACATCTTTATTATATTTTTTAATAGCTCCAACACTACTTTTTACTGACTAGTGAAGATAAATCTGTCTTCTTTGACGCATTCTCTAGCTTATATTTTATTTAAATCAAAAAAGGAGAACACATTTCATCCTTCATAAAACAATTTGAAATCAGCTCACAAGAATATTCTTCTGTGAATAATTTTATTTATTTATTGTATTTAAGATACGTGTAAATATGTTTTTACCTATAAGTATGTCTGTGCACTCATTACATGTGTGCAGTATCTGTGGACCCCAGAAGAGGGTGTTAAATACCCTGGGACTAGCGTTACAGCTGGTGGTGAGCTGCCGTGTGAGTGCTAAGGATTGAACATGAGTCCTCTGGAAGAGCAGCCAGTGCTCTTAATCACAGAGACATCCCTCCATCTTCCATTAATCACAGAGACATCCCTCCATCCTCAATTAATCACTGAAATAGCACTCCAGCCTCCTTGAACAATCTTTAAAAGTTATTCTTCCACCCTCTCTTCACCTTTCTCTTTTTACTTCTTGTGTGCAAGTGGTCTTTGCTGTTCTAAGTGTTAGTTAACGGTTCTGTAACAGATTTGCTTGGTATTCAACACTTGACTTTGTTAGACATTTTTTTCAAACTGGAGAGTGTTCCCTTCATCAATTCCTTTGCTAATTTTAGGCGAAGACCAAAAGTAACTAGTTTTAAAGAGCCTTGGTGTTTGTGCTTGTTGAACCTCCAGGCTTCTCTCTGCTGGGTATCACTTAAGGTTGTTAGTATCACTCCTTCCTTCCTTCCTTCCTTCCTTCCTTCCTTCCTTCCTTCCTTCCTCCCTTCCTTTCCCTGAAGCCTCAGGATTTACATCAATATTTCAGTAATATCTTTTTAAGTGACTTTCCTTTGGGTTATTAGAAGAAAAAATGATTCCTGAAGTAATAATCTTCTACATAAATGTTATTGTAGGGCTATTTTACTGGAGGCTATAATATGACCTTGGGAAATATATTAAATTGATTTTGCAAGGGCATTGCGATCTTCCACTCCCCTTTTGAAGATGTACTCCGAAACCCTCTGTCCTGCTTCAGAGCATGTAAATAGCATTATGCACAAAAATTTTCAAGCTGTCAAGAGTAAAGTAAGTATGATAATTTAGTATAATTAAATGCCTAAGACAATCAAAATAGAACTGATCCTGGTAAGTTTTTCTCACTTGTGGGAAACATCTTTAAAAGTAGTTATCCATGTTGCAATCATGCTGTTAAAAATCTGTAGTGTAAGCCATGCATGGTGGCACATGCCTGCAATCAAGTGCTTGGGAGGCAGAGGCAGGAGGATAATAAAGTCAGTCTGATTTACATGGGGTTTCTGTCCATCCAGGGTTTCACAGTCAGTCAGTCAGTCAGTCAGTCAGTCAGTCAGTCAGTCAGTCAGTCAGTCAGTCTGTCTGTCTGTCTGTTTGTCTCTCATTAGATATTTACTTAAGACTTTGTTTCTTAATCACAAAAGCAAGTATAGCATAGTAGTCCACAGTATGAAACATTGTACAGTCCTAAGGAAGAGAGCAAGAGGGGCAGGTGGCCCAGATGGTAAAGTGATTATTGCCTTTCAAGCACACAGGTAAGTTTGCTGGTGAGAATAGTTCAATTCTCACATTATTCAATAAGGGTTTGTAATCCTTGCACTAGCAGCACAGAGACCTAGATTAGTGGAGTTTGTTGGTCTGCCAGACCAGCAGACTTGGTCACTTCCAGGCCAGGGTGAGACTGTGATGAACAATACTCCACGTTCCACATGTAACTCACACCCATGTGAATGAATATCTGTATGCACATGCATGCACCCCTACGAACACACACACACACACACACACACACACACACACAAATAGCATATATATATACACAAAATATATTCTTAAATTAAGAAAAATTATAAATAATGCATATGATATATACACATGATTCTATTGTAGAAATAGAATTAGAATATATGCAAAGTAAGAGGTTGGAGAGATAGCTCAGTAAAGTATTTGCAGTATGTGATGGCTAATATTGCCACCTTAACAGGATCTGAAATCACCTAGGAGACAAGCCTTTGAGCATACCCAGGAAGGATTTGGAAGTGGATGGCACAAATCCACATGTTAGGGTCTGGAGGAATAAAAGGGAGAAAGCAAGCGAAATCTGAGCATTTACGGCTCCTGTGCTCCCTGACTGTAAACACAATTTGTGCACCTGCCTTAATCTTCCTCTGCCAAGACTCCTTCCCCCCACACACCTGGCTGCACTCTTGGACAGCTAGCTAAAACAAATCCTCTCTCCTTCAAACTGTGTTTGTTACAGCATTTTATCACAGCGACAGAAAGTGTAACTAAGAACTGGGTGAGAGGTCACTGCTGTAAAAAACTTGGTCCTCAGGCCTTTGGAACTAGCTTGCAAAAGCGATGCTCAAGAATTTGAAACTTTGGGATAGACAAGCCCTCAAATACTGAAGGCATAGCTCAATTGTCTGTTCTGGTAGGGACTTAGAAGACAAGCAGACTTAGAGGTTTGGTACACAGAGGTTCCAGATGGAAACAAAGGCTGGGCTAGAGGCATTTCTTGTTACATTCTGGCAAAGAATCTTGTCAAATTCTGCATGTTCCCTAAGACCTTGTGCAATGGTGAATTAAGTCATGAACCAATTTATTTGGTAGACAGAATTCCAAGACAGCCTACTCTCCAGCTGTGGCATGTCTGCTGCTCAGTTCTTTTATGCAGATCTACAGAAAGAGGGAGTGAGCAAAAAGAATGAATCTCAAATGAGATCTCAGGCTTGAGAGTTTTAAACAGAGCTGGGATTGTTAAAAGACTATACAGCCTTTTGAAGTTGGACACAATCTGTTTTTGCATTATGGGCTACCCATGCACCTATGCAGCTAAAGTTGGACACAATCTGTTTTTGCATTATGGGCTACCCATGCACCTATGCAGCTAAGTGGAAGAAGGTTCAGGTTTAGAGGTAATGTGTTTGGGTGTCAACGGGTGGAGATCTGATGATTAATATCCACTTAACGGGGATCTAGAATCAACTAGAAAAACAAGACTCTGTACAGCTCTAAGAGGGGTTTCTAGATTGGGTTAATTGAAGTGGGAAGACCCAAGTGAACTGTGGGTAATACCACAGCATTGAGTGTTTAATTGAAATTAAAGTTAACCCTGTGTGTTATACTTTCATTTCTTGAATATTCTGCTTTAGGGAGACCTTTGATCACCCTGTACTGCTATCACTAAAATGGTTATGGAAATAAATCATAATTGATAACTGGAGGGAGAATAATTAAAAAGAGAACAACAACAGATGGTTTTGATAAGTGCCATCTCAATTCTCATGGAGATCATTTGAATTGTACTTGTGGCTCCATTTTACAGATTTAGTATCAGAACTCCTCCATGTAAGTGTTGGCGCTATAAACGCCTCTGTTTCTGGTTCTAAGTAGCTGCTAACTGCAGTGGAAAGCTGAAAGGCACTCAGGTGTGCTGTTTATTTGGCTATCGCAGGCTTGCCCGGATGATAACACTGTCACCATAATGTTCACATGGGAAGACCATGCAATTGGGTTACAAAATAAAAATCTCATGCTTTAAGTATGTAACATGTATGTGTGTGAGTGTGTGTGTCTCTGTGTGTGTGTGTCTCTGTGTGTGTGTGTTTGCACTCATCGTCACCCTTGGCTGAAGGCTGAATATATCCTAAGATTGAGACTTTGCACAAATCTCTTCATCTGGAATGGGAAGACATGAAAAGCAGGTAGGTTTGTCCTGGTTCCATCTCCACCTTCCACTTGACATTGTTCTATACTGGCATGCCAGCTTTCTCATGGGTAAATCTGGTGAGAAGATTTATCTTGGTTGTGATATGCAGAGTAAATTGGGTAATTGTTATCAAGTGGCATGACTAGGCAAGCAGAAAACATTTGACCCTAGATCATACTAGCTCATAGTCTTTTTTTGTTTGTTTGCTTGTTTGCTTGCTTGTTTGGAAGGCTGAACAGAATGATAGTCCCAACGCTACAATGTATCTTACTTCTGAGATATATGCTGAGGATCCGATGAGAATACTTGGGTTTTTTTCTAAATGCTAAAAAGCCAGATCACAAGAGCACTTGCTCTTTTGACAGAACCATTTAAGACCACACCAGAAGATCAGAAAAATTCTTCCGGTGCCGTTTACTTTACTACAAACGTAGGCAGTAAAACTGTCCTTTTCAGCGTACAGTCTTATGAGTTTTTAGCACGTGTATGGGTTTATATAACCATCGCCATGATTGCCATACATATGACTTCAGCTTCTGAGTCGGGTTTTTTTTCCCCCTCAAAGCTTTTCACATTTTACTGCAAAACACTTTTAAAAATAAGAGAAAGGGATTTAGATAAATGTGCTGAAGATGCAAATTAATGAAACTGTCTTTTTGCACAAATCTCTGCGGTCTCCAGGCTCGGCAGCTTTTTTTCCTGGGCCATTTTGGCTGGTGTTTGTGTGGACTATCTTCCCACAGAAAGGATCAGCCATAGATTCAGAACTGGACCGCCACAGTCATGATGCATGTTGTGGGGAACAATCCCCAGCGTCCTTAACTTGATACTTTTATTATACTGGGTCTTCTTTTTCCCAGCCTTATCTCTCCTATCATTTTCTCTCTAAAATGAAATTGTCTGTAATAACCCACACCTTTTAATTTGGGGAAAATTATTTGACTGAGGAAAAGCAGATAAAGAGTTTTTGAGAGAGCAATGAGAGGGCGTTCGGAACTCCAACTCTCTCCAGATTTAATGACATTGGTTCTATAAACATTCCAGTAGTTTCCCTAATCCATCATCCGGTGCCTGCCAGCGCCCCCTGGGAGACAGACTTTGGGACAAACTTCTTTCCCAGGTCAACCCGCCCACCTCCCGCCGCGAGCGCTCCCTGCGTAAGTGACTTGTGCTGACACAACGCACCGCATCTGGTGTAGGGAGCTTTCCGGGTGACTCACGTCTTTGCAATTTGCTTTTGTTTCTGGGGTGTTTTAGCTGCAATTTTCTTCCCTCTGGTTTTAATTTTGAGAGGAGGGGGGAAAAACCACCCATAATGAATCAAGAATGAATGTCCTTTCCAGTAACCCTCCCCCACTTTAAAGTCGACTGTCTTTACAAGTTTGATAACTACCCAAGACGTGCGGGGGTGGCACAGGTAGGAAGGCATTAACTAACTACTTCACAATCTGAAGTTGCCAGCCAAACCGAGCCACGGGAGAGGAGACTTTCTGAATCTCCCTCTCAACCCAGGCGTTTGCCGCGGCGGATGTAACCTGTGTAGCTCCTTCCTTCTACTGCTGCTTTGCTCACGCTTAAATCCCTCTCCTCACTGCCAGCGGCGCCAGAAGCAGCGTGAATTCCAAGAGATCCACCAGCGGTTTTGTTTCTGTCCGAGGTAAATACGCTATGCAAAATACGGAACCACCAAAGGATGGCGGGGAGGGGGAACAGAAGGGGAATCCCTCACCTTCCCGGGACGCGTTGCTCATTTATCTCCGCCTGGGGGAGTCGCCCAGCCTAGGTTGCCCCTCGTATCCCTCCATGAAGCCCCTACCTGGGGCAGCAGAGGTGGGCAGCGCGGCGGCGATCTCTCCTGCAGCCCTGGCCCTCCCCCGCCCCCCGGCTTGGTTTTTTCCAGCCGTGGAGGTTGGGCCAGGGGCTGGGGTGAGAGGAGAGTCGGCGCCCGCAGCAGGAGCCGGGAAGGCGCGTGGACTCCGGTGGCCCTCGGAGTTGGCTTTGCAGGCGCGGGGTGCGGAGGTAAGCAGTGGGGACCAAGCGGCCAGGTTTGGAGCCTGGAGGCGGGACCGGGGCTCCTTTCTATACTAGGGAGTGAGGAGAGCGGGGGTCCTGGCTGCCACACAGCTCACGGTCCTACGGCCGCTTTGTTGGCGGGTTCCCTCCGTTTTTCTGGAGATGTCTGGAGCCTCTCGGGATCGGGGAGCTGGATGGCCAGGAACTGGGGAGTCGAGAGTAGGCGACAGCTGTACGGCTCTGCTCCCCTTTCCACACTAATCCAAGGAGGTACAAAAAAAATGCTCGAAAGAGTCCCGTAACCCGAAACTTCGCTCTCATCCCAACCTGGAAGTGGGGGGGGGGAGCGGCGGGGGCGGGGACCCCGGAAGGCAGGTGGTCGGCGGGGGCGGTAGGAGCTGGGATCCGGAAAAGGGAGAAGTTTGCTCGCTGGACACCGCTGGGTCTGCGTGAAGTTCGAGGCGGGAGGAGGACAATCCGGGCAGGAGCCAGGCGGGAGGTGGCTCGGGTCCTGATGGTGTGTGTGGGCCCGGAAGAGGCAGGCTTAGCGCCTGGGAGTGGGAACCGCGTCCCGCTAGGGAGAAAGGACGCGCACAGAAGCTCGGGCCGGGTAGCTAGTGTGGGGACAACTTGGTTCGTACTCGGGGAAGCTGCGGCAGTCACTGCTCCTCACGCTTCTCTCCCGCTTGTCCCAGGTCGCTCATCCGATCCTGCCCTGAGAGAGGCGCCAACAAAGGATCGAGGAGGTGCCACCCACCCCAGCTGCGGCGGGAGGAGGAGCGCCAAGGCCCGTGTCCCGACCCGCCGTGCGTACTCACTGGAGGAAAGGGCGGGGTGCCGCTCCGGGAGGGGGACGCCCGGTGGCTCGGGGTTAGCCAAGTTCCAGCTTTGGCGTCCCCTCCTCGGCTCCCACGCGAGGAAAGTTTGCCGTCGACGCTTGCGGCCGGCTCGCGCCCGCCGGGCCCAGGCGGTCGAGTCTTCGGAGCGGGCGCTGTCCCAGCTCCGGGGAACCGCGAGCCGCGATGCCTGGGGCGGGCTCCCGGGGCCCCGCCGCCGGGGACGGACGGCTGCGGTTGGCAAGGCTGGCGCTAGTGCTGCTGGGTTGGGTCTCCGCGTCGGCCCCCAGCTCTTCGGTACCCTCGTCTTCCACCTCCCCGGCAGCCTTCCTGGCCTCGGGGTCTGCGCAGCCTCCGCCGGCCGAGAGATGCCCCGCGGCGTGCGAGTGCTCCGAGGCGGCGCGCACGGTTAAGTGCGTGAACCGCAACCTGCTGGAGGTGCCGGCGGACCTACCGCCTTACGTGCGCAACCTTTTCCTAACCGGCAACCAGATGACCGTGCTCCCGGCGGGCGCCTTCGCCCGCCAGCCGCCGCTCGCCGACCTGGAGGCGCTCAACCTCAGCGGCAACCACCTGAAGGAGGTGTGTGCAGGTGCCTTCGAGCATCTGCCGGGTCTGCGCCGGCTTGACCTCAGCCACAATCCTCTCACCAACCTCAGCGCCTTCGCCTTTGCGGGCAGCAACGACAGCGTCATGGCCCCCAGCCCCCTGGAAGAGCTGATCTTGAATCACATCGTGCCCCCTGAGGATCAGCGGCAGAATGGGAGCTTCGAGGGTATGGTGGCCTTCGAAGGCATGGTGGCAGCTGCCCTGCGCTCAGGCCTGGCACTTCGAGGCCTTACTCGTCTGGAGCTGGCCAGCAATCACTTTCTTTTCCTGCCTCGGGACTTATTGGCTCAACTGCCGAGTCTCAGATACCTGGACCTCAGGAACAACTCCCTGGTGAGCCTGACCTACGCATCCTTCCGCAACCTGACTCACCTCGAAAGCCTCCACTTGGAGGACAATGCCCTCAAGGTCCTTCATAACTCCACCTTGGCTGAGTGGCAAGGCTTGGCTCATGTCAGGGTGTTCCTGGATAACAATCCCTGGGTTTGTGACTGCTACATGGCTGACATGGTGGCTTGGCTTAAAGAGACAGAGATGGTGCCTGATAAACCCAGGCTTACCTGCGCATTCCCAGAGAAAATGAGAAATCGTGGCCTCTTAGACCTCAACAGCTCTGATCTGGACTGTGACGCTATCCTTCCCCCATCCCTGCAGACTTCCTATGTCTTCCTAGGTATTGTTTTAGCTCTGATAGGCGCTATTTTCCTCCTCGTTTTGTATTTGAACCGGAAAGGCATAAAAAAGTGGATGCATAACATCAGAGATGCCTGCCGGGATCACATGGAAGGGTATCATTACAGATACGAAATCAATGCGGACCCCAGATTAACAAATCTTAGTTCCAACTCGGATGTCTGAGAAACAGGACCGGTCAAGGAGGACTCTGCATGAGGTGTAGACTTAAGGGTTTTTCTTTTCCCCTTTACTAGGCTTGCTCCACTTCCACACTCCACATAGACACTATTGACTTTGATCCTTGTTATGTAAAATCCTGGTGTGTTCTGTTAATGTAAGGACATGAACAACTGTGCACATGTTTATTTTACCCCTTTCCTTTCCGTACTCCTCCATGCCTGCGGAGGGTTTTTTTTTTTTTTTTCTCTCAAGTCGCAGCATGGACTTGGAGTAGTTCAGTTCAAGGTGTAGCACAGATAACATTCAACGGAAGCTGCCTCAGTTTTATTTTTATTTTTATTTTTTTTGAGAAAAGTACTTTATTAATAAATATGTTTCATCCACACCTACCTAAATGATGGAGGAAATATTGCATCCCCAAACTGCCTGCAGACCGTAGCAAGCTCTTACATAGAACTTTGTAGTGCACAGGAGCACCTGCATCCAAGAGCATGCGTACATTTTACTGTTCTGCATATTAAAAAGAAAAAGTTGCAACTTCAGATATCTTCTTTGACAAACTAAATTACTTTTTTGATTGCAGTTTATAGGAAACTGACCTGAGGTTTTTCGGTGGTTTTTTTGTTTTTGTTTGTTTGTTTGTTTGTTTTTGTTTTTTTATAAACTGCATTGAGATCCAACAGACTGGATTGTTATAAAAAAAAATCAATAAAAGAGTCTTAAAAGGAGCATGTTGTGTTCAAGTTTGGTATTTTGAAAGGAGGATTAAGGGCAATGGTATTGAGTAGTCTGGGTTCAAATGACAGTGAAGTTATTAGTTACCAGGGCTGAGACTCAGCCTGGAGCAGTGTCTTCATATAAATAGACTGCAGATAATTCTGAAATGATGGATTCTTTTAGGGCTTAAGTGGAATTAAAGTTATTTATAGGGCCAGAGTATTAGAGGTCCCCAAGTTAACGGTGTTCATTATGCGTTATTTAAAAGAGCATTGGGAAGTTGGAAGTTGAAGAGTCCTTTATGATAAACATGTCACAGCTGCCACTTTGTCTAGACTAATTCAGTTGCTAAGACAGAATCATTAGCCAAACTGAATGAAGTTGCTCCATGGAATTTTAGAGCCAAGTGTGAGTCATGTGCTGGTGATAAATGTGTGAAAATAAAGTATCTTAAAATATTTTGAAGTAAAGTACCTTAAAACACAAATTAAGAAGATTATTTTCAGAGATCATTAATTGGAGTTCAAAGAGCCTCGAGAATCTGCTTTTAAATTTTCAAAGTGGAACATTGTATTTCTTGGAGTTATTATGATCGTGTTTAAGGAAATAACCAGAGATAAATACTTGTATCTAGAGACAAGTATTATAAGTAGTTATTAGAGTCTTATGTTCAGTATTTAATAATTTGAGGGCTTTTTAAAGAGGGCCCCTCAGCTCTCAGCACCATGTTAAGTAAATGTATATACCTCCATAAGGAATAAATCACACTGAAGTATAGATTAAAGCAATTTCTCATTAACATTCTTGTCATCCTATACTCTTGTCTCATCTCTATCCCTCCACCCCCCCCCCCTGCCATCATCTGCCACTTATAGTGAACAGTAAATTTCGTTAACCTGTCTCCAGGCCATTGATTGAAGGAACTGAGGTTCAGCCTTTACTTTAGATAGGAGGTCACTTGTGTCAATAAATGTTAAGACCCGTTTTCATGCTAAGTGATTCATGTCTACATTTGCTTTACATGTGGAATAAAACTTACGATTTGCTGTTTTTATAAATAAAGTAGCTCTTAAGTTATGAAGCTCTTTGCAGATTACTGGTTTGAGGAATTTTCAAACACGTGGATCTATTCATTGTTTAGAATTGGTGTATATAGTCTAGTGTGAATAGTTGGGCTTTAAGATCTTAAAGTCTTTATACATTACTTTGTGAAATTGTATTCACTGTTATGGCTAGTATTTCCAATCCTATCGTTACCTGAGTAAAGGCCAAATATTAGATACTCAGTGTTTCATTGAACATGCTGAGTATTTATGAGGGATACATAAACTGGTTGCCATTATTTTCAAAGAATAATGAAGGTACGTGTCTGACAAAATAGTAAAAACATTTAATATATAATAGGAATATGCTATTGATGACTGGTTGACAGATGCATAGATATTAGACAGTATCAATGAGTCTGTATTTGAGGATTACTTTTCTTCTTTTGATTTTGTTTTTCAAAACAGGGTTTCTCTGTCTAGCCCTGGCTGTCTTGGAACTCACTTTGTAGACCAGGCTGGCCTCGAACTCAAAAATCTGCCTGCTTCTGCCTCCCGAGTGCTGGGATTAAAGGCGTGCCCCACCACGCCCGGCTTCTTTTGTCACCTGATAATCAAACCGTTAAAATTGGAGCACTCTTAAAGATTCAGGAACTTTGGAGGTTCATTGGTTTTTATTATGCTTGTTTGTTTGTTTGTCTGTTTGTTTTTCTATCAGCTCCCAAAACGGTGATGAGTATGAGGGAACAGGCATGGCCTCCTGCAGGCTAGGAGATGGCAGATTTAAGGTTGTGGTCGCCCCCATAACCACTGTCTTGCTCTTCTGCATGGACGGGCTGAAGTGCTGGAGCTTTAGTTTGTATTGTCGCAGTCCGTGATGTCTAGCTCAGTACAAGTGTTCAAAGTTCTTGGAAGACAGGTGCTGTGTAAGCACACTAAGGATGTGGGACTGATAGACAACTCGAAGTATAAACAACAGTGACTCCATTTAAAATAAACAATTAGACTTGCTACAAATACTGTTCTTTACCATTAGAGCTTGTTCTTAGAAACCTAGGGAGTTCCATTTTAAAAGTAGATTTGGGTTGCTTTTATACTTTATTGCAGAGGTTAAATATTCTGGAGACATCCTTTATTGGATCTCACTTAAAGAAAGAGAAATACATTTTAATCTCCTAATTTAAAAAGCTATTCCAATATCTAATACATTTCTAGGCAGGAAAGATGTTAGGACAGTGCAGCTGTTTGCCCCACATCCAGTGACACTCAAGTCTACAGCATTAGTTCTTGTCGCCATTTCAGCTGCCCTAAGTGCAAGGCATTGGCCATCTATCAGGTTTCTCCTAGAAAACATTGAAACATTTGATGGGTTCATTTCTGTCTTAAGGAAGAAAAGATGAACGGGAAGGCTAGGTTGAAACACATGAGTGACTCACAATTATTAAGTTCTATTGACACATCATGATTGGCAATGAATGTGACTTAATGCTCATTGCAGTTATTTAACTAAAAGTCCCTTACTCCTGTTCCGTCTTCTAAATGTGGCAGTGACACCAGATACCCAGTCCCTGGCTTTCTTCCTTAGGCATTGTCTCTGTTCTGCACCCTTGGGCCTGGCATTCTAAAGCTATGCTTGCTTAGTTGAAGATCTTAGAAGCATTGCTGTTCATCCTCCACATCATGTCTGCTTCCCATCTTGACTTCTTCAAAGATTTCAGGAACAGATATCGCGAGGATCTGCAAGGCTGCGAGCTAAACACATGCCTTCTTCCTGCCCTGAAATCCCTTCAGCCTTCTTCAGCCTTCAGAGCAGCATCAGGAAGACAGACTTTCTTAGATCAGGTTGGGGAGAAAAGGGAGGAGATTCTGTTTGTGAGTAACACATGAAGCCTCTTCAGTAATTCCTTTTTGGAAGGTTTCAGCAGGGCATGTGCTAGAAACCGGTAGTATAAGAAATCCCGTGCCACCCAGGGCTCCTGTCCCCTTCCAGATAGGGAAAAGGACTCCATGAAAAATGGCTTCTTGAAGGCTTCGTACCTTTTCATTCTTCTTGAAGGCTGGATTCAAAAGAGGCAGGCTCTTCAAATTTTGTGTTTTGCCTTAGAACATTTTAGAGGCTCCGACATTGTCATGGATTAAAAAAAAAACCTAGATGTAAAACTGTTTAAGATATGGTTTATATAGTCACAGGTGGATGAATCCTTAGTGTGTCACTCTCAAAAGGGCTGTCATGTCAGGCAAGTGACATTTTTCTACAGATGAAAAAAATGATTGTGACTTTAAGGCCAGCCATTCTAGACGCTGCAATTCAAAGCTACCCATCTCTCATCCTGATTGGCAGGTAGCAGTATTGCTAATTGCCTACCTTGGAAATTCCGTGTCTAACTTTTAAAAGGACAGTTTCTTTGGTGCGTGTTCTTTGGTTCTTTGAATGAGTGTTTCAAATTCCTTCAGATTTCACTTCAAGATTAGTAGTATTCGAGAATAGTAACAGGTACTAGTGGTCCTGTAGGTCCATGCTTCCGAATTCCCGTGCCTCAGGCCCCTGAATGTAGGTCAATGTCTTTGAAATGTTTTGCTGACGGTTGTTATGAGAACATGTCTCTAGATCTATAGCGAGTTAGGAAATAGTTTTATAATTAAATTATTTATAAATTATATAAAATAATGGCTTTTATCACAGCATTTTAATATATACCTCTTCACTCCCATGCCAGGAAATTGTTTGGAAACTCCCTGGTGATACTCCTTGGATTGGAAGGATAGAAACTCTGGAATGCTGGGTAATGTGTATAATTCTGTCTTGAAGAGGAATTACTTTAGCTGGTGAGGAACTAAACACATTAGGCCAAGTTCATGGCCACACCGTTGGTCACCTGGTCAAACAGTAAGCTTTGCATGACCGTGGTCTGCTGGTCTGCCTGTGCTTATACCAGGGGCTGGAGCCAAACAGGGGAGCTTCGGCAATGCAAAACATTGTCACTTTAATAAATCCATGTGCTGGCAGGCTGGGGCCAGCACTGCTGCTGCTGCAGGGGCTCGCTGTCTGTACATGCAGCCCCACAGACAAGAACCCCACTTGTCTCCCATTGCGGTACGCATTGCACAGACTGTAAAAAGCTTGTCACTTACAGGGATTCTGAGAGGGTTGGTACTTTTTGAATTTAACCTGTAGGAAATTGGGTTTGTCTTATTATCTAATATCAAAATGTTCCTTAAGTTATGACTGCTACATTACAAATTTACATGTAACTTTTTATTAAATATGCTCTCGTATTTAGCCAACATTTTATGTTAATAAGGCCTATTTATGATTCAGTTTAATTTGGTTAATGTCAGAAAACACTTACCAAGGAAGCAAAAACTTCAAATATGATCCACAATAAGATATTTTTGTGGGAAGTACATATTTAGTAAATGCATTTTAATTTAAAGATATAATCAAGATACAGATTTTTACTGGGAGCTTGTAGGCTTTTCCCACATAGTACTTACTGGCTTTACTACTTTTTGGTTGACTTCTCCAAAGACAGCTGTGATATATGATATTTCAAGGTCACTACTTGTACACAGGGGGAGTGGACTAGCTGTGACTTTAGGCAGGCCAGTTTATAAGCATGTCCTTCATGGACATTTTCCTCCAGTGTTCGAGTGTGGTGGCAGTGAGCTTCAAAGAAGACTTGACTTTTCAATCAGACATGTTCTGTGATAATTCATATAGCTCTAGAACATGGCTACAGAGCATTTAAAATACAGTTAAGTAGCCTTATACTTTATAATAATTTAATATTGTATAATATATAATGTAAAGTATAATAATTTAATATAAATAAAATATAATTTATAAATATTTAAAGCTCCAGGGATCAGGGATCCACAGTGTTTTATCCTGTCATCAAGGGGGAAAATGTCTTAATATTGAGATAAACTGCTTTTTTTCATGTCACATGTATTTTACATGTGATTTACATGTAATCATTGCCATTATCCCTAAAGTGTTTTAGTAGTTGGTTTTAGAATACTTCACTTCATACAGAGGATATGCCTTGTGACTTTGGTAATCGTCACATGAGCACTGTTGTGACTGCCTGTGTTTCTGCTTTTGACATTTTATCCCCAATGCAGCTGCTCGAAGGAGAATCTAAACCTTTATCCAAACCCTGAAAATAACGTTGAAGTCGATTTAAAAAGCACAGAGTTCACTTTTTTGTCATAAGGGTTTTTATTATATCCAATTTTACAGAGCAGTAAAAATATTTGTGGACAGGATTTTAAAGAATAAGAATACAAACTAGTTGCAGTTTTAAACCTGTGAATGTTTGTTTTCTTCATGATAGCATACGTTTAGTAGGTCAATTAGCTTAGAATAAGACAGAGAAAAGGAAGGAGGGGTGTGGAAGGGAGGCAGAAGGAGGTACAGAAGAACATGAGCAAAGCCAATTGACCTTTTCCATGCTAGGACGGAAATTTCAAGGCAAGTCGTGTCCTTGCCTGCTCTCTGGTTTTATTTTAGATAACACGTGTGTACCTGATCATTTAAATTCCATGCGAGTGTTTGAACTGTGTATTGATTTTTGAATTTATTTGCTTTAAAATCTCAATGAGGTTCCATGAATCATTTATCCAGGTTATTCAATAAATATTTGTTAAATGCTTTGTTTGTGTCAGGCACCAGTGTTAGGAGAGAGTTTTAAAAATGAGTTTCTGACATAGAGATGTTTTTCACCTACTAGTGAGGCTCAGTAATGATAATAATGGACGTTTTACTGAGTGTTTCCTTTAAGGAAGACTTTCAACAAAGCCCTCTGAAGAGCAGAATGAGGCCGGGAGAGGAAAGGGAGTCACTGTCTTATGCCTAGGTAGTAAAAGTTGGGTGTGGGATTTAACCAGGAGGTTGGGGGCTGGGAGGTCTGTCTCTAGGACACATGTTCCAACCTTGTTCTTTTGGAACAGCATAATTAGAACAGTTTAGCTATAGAGTGGATGACAAGCATTGCTGGAGACACACTGTGATCTGAGTTACGAGTAGGGAGAAGCTTTGGCTGGAAGAATCTGGAAAGGGTTCCTGGGAAAGTTATCTTTTTAAGGTTATTTGGAAGAAGAGGCCACCTCAGATGCTGAGTGCGAGGAAATAAACTCACCACAGGGAACAGCAGCAGCAAAGAAAATGAGCAATGGTGTTTCCAAGCCTTAATGCTTGTCTCATCATGGGGGAGGAGGGCAGCAGCTGAGGCTTGCAGAGTCCCAGCACATGGACATCACAGGTGGATCTGAACTGTTAGGACTTGGCGATGACACCTGATTGATGAATGAAACACAGCATGTCTTGTTTAATTGATTTAGAACTTCTTTAAAAACTAAGCCATATTGCAATCTAAGAGGCTTGAAGTACTAGGCCAGTAGTAAAAGGACCATTGACTGCCTTCTTTAGGAACCAAGGTGTGATTGTTGGAAGACATGCAGATCTTGGCCACCGTCTGAAATGTTAGGCACTTCAAAGGGGCAACAAGTGACATCTGAGGCCTCTTTTAGCATTAGTAGGTGGATATGCATGTGGCCTGAAAATCCTTAAGAAATTCCCAATTTTCATCCCCCAAAGGGTGAGCTAGAAATAAGAATAGTTGTTGTTGGTAATTAATTGGCTAGATCATTGAAACTACCCCAAGAGTCTGTTAGAGTATGAACATTGAACTAGCTGCTTCATAAGGCCAACCTAGACAACATGGAGTGTAGCAGTTTTAGATGACAGCTACTCCTCATGGACATAGTGACTGAGATTGGATGGCAACAGCTCTCTATAGAGCATCATCACATGACAGGGTGACTTGGACATCAGCAAAGCTTACAGACTGTCTTTTCTAAATACTCATCTCACAGGACTCTAAGCCTCCGGTAGAGGTGAGAGAGGGCTGCCATCCTACAACAATACTTCATCTAGAAAAGCACAGAGTATGGGACAAGTCACTTCCTCCTGTAGGTCAGATATGCCAGAGAGTCCAGGTTTGCTTGTCTTCTGTATGGCAATTTCTGTGATCAGGAGATCTCCATGGTTGCTGAACCTGAAGAGTGTGGTTTCATGGTCCACAGCCCAGGGGACAAGCTGGGTGCAGAGAATCATTGGCTGGACGGGTGCAGGACTTTATCTCCAGAATGGTCCTGTATGCAGCAAGCAGTTGATGTTTCAACACTTGCATTACACCAGAAGCCAACAGGCAGTTTGTACCTACCGCATGGGGAGGTTGCTGAAGTTTCTGCCATGAAGGAACCGAGGAGCCAGGAATCTAAAGGAGTGCTAGATATGGCGTAGTTTAGACATAGTGCCTTCTGTTTGGGGAGGGGGGGGCAGTTCTCCTTAATGGCTGCAATTTCCAAGGAACAAAGTAAATGAGTTTATGTAAAACAAGTTAATATTACGTGATCCTTTTAACTAAAAGATGTTGGGATTGTTTTGACATCATGGGAGTGCCGTGAGACCTGTCACTGTTTTGCAGCCGAATCAGGGAAGTATAACTGCAAAAATAATTACTAGAGATTTAATTGAGGTAGTAGGGCCCTGTGGTGTAGTATGGTGGTGGTGGTGTAGTGTGGTGGTGGTGGTGTAGTACGGTGGTGGTGATGTAGTGTGGTGGTGGTGGTGTAGTGTGGTGGTAGTGTAGTATGGTGGTGGTGATGTGTGTGTAGCTGTTTTGAGTGTTTCTGTTTCTTGAATGAGCATGTCAAATGAATCTTGGAAAATGAAGCTGTTGTCTGTGTAATACACCAGGCTACTTAAATAATCTTTGGGTCTAAGAGTCTCCATTGAGGGTTCTCTATGAGGTGCTATTTATTCCTGTCAGGTCTCAGCATTGCCCATATTGGGCAATTAAAAGTGAAAGAAACTCGTGTAGTTGCTCCTACAGTTTAAATGATGGCTTTCTTTTTCTGCTAATTTTAAGTGCCAAGTTTACTGATGACTTGCAGGGTCAAAGCCTCCTTGCCTGTTGTGGGAGATTTTAGGTCAATAGGACACTGCGACCACAGGAAACTTAGTTAAGGCCTTAGTTCTGGCACTAAGGTGCCGGGTGTATATAATCATCAAGGCCAGTGGGCAAGACGAGTGTCCAGTGCAGTGACAGTCACCAAGTAGGGGATAGTACTTGGCCATCATCTTTTTTCTCCATTTGGTATGGATTTTAAAATTGATCTCTCCCTCTCTCCCTCTCTCAGGCTCTTAGTCTCTCAGTCTCTCCCTCCCCCCCCCTCTCTCTCTCTCTCTCTCTCTCTCACACACACACACACACACACACACACACACACACTCCAAGAGGGTATGACAAGATCTGATACATACTGTACTTTGCAGACCAGACATTCATACTATTCTAGTCTGGCTTGAGCAAGGGAGGAAGGTGGATCTGGTTCTGATTGTGGTTATGCAATCGGACCAAATGGTTTCCAGCTTTGTATGGCTTGAATTCTCCCCCTTTGCATCTTTGCCATTCCAAGAGAGTGATTCCAAGTCAGCTAATTTGTATTGGTTTCCGATATTGCAAGAGTGAAGGGCAGGGAGAAGAGCCTTGAATACATCAGAGGGTAGACATTAAAAACAAAAAACAAAACGCAGTCAGCCTCTAATAGTCATTGTTGCAGGAAGACTAACCTGGTTGACAGGACATGATACACTGGACATACCACAGTTTTAAATTAGCTCTATAAGATACCACTGCATATGAACGCATGTAGCTTTCTGTTGCTTACGTAGCTATATATTATTCACATAACTGACTAAAAGCAGTAAGTCATTTTGTGTTCTTAATGGGGAAAACGAGGACTATTTCTTCGGCAGGGAAACTGAGGCACCCTGGAAGATAAGTAGCCTGCCCAAACCTGCATAGCTAGATAAGTGGAAGAGCTAAAACTCTCGACTGGAAAACCAACTTCTGTTCTCCTTTGCTGTGCCTTAGTCACTGTGCCCCACCAGTTCTGGCCTGTACCCTGAAAACGACTGCAGTGCTGTGGAAGCTGAGAGAGAGGAAATCACAGATGCTTCCCCAGCAATGGTAGGGTAGGTCGTTTTGAGAACCAAGTGACTTGCGGTTCTCGTTTTGCGTCTTAGTAATCTCTACAGCATCTTCATCTGTGTTTGCATGTGTGCCGTGTGCCATGGTCCAATTGTGGAGGCCCGAGGAACACGTGCAGGATCCTGTCATCTCTTGCCATGCACACGTCGGCTTTCCACTCAGCTCATCAGGCCTGATGTCCAGGGCTGTTTCTTGATTGCATTTTTATTTTTCATTAAATCATAAACACAAAAGTCTCTATATTTGAAAAGATTTTAAAGATTTATTTTGTATCTTTGCTCTCTCTCTCTCTCTCTCTCTCTCTCTCTCTCTCTGTGCGTGCGTGTGCGTGTGTGTGTGTGTGTGTGTGTGTGTGTGTGTGTGTGTGTGTGTGTAGTGAGAGGCCAGAAGTTGGAGCTGGCCGGATGTGGGTGCTGAGAACTGAGAACTGAACTCTGATCCGTTGGAAAAACATGAAGACCTCTTAACCACTGAGCCATCTCTTTAGTCTGGTTTTTGTTTGCTTGTTTGTTTAACACAGAGGAATAATGATCGCATTAGACGGCCCTGAATGAGATATTCCATATTGAAAAGAGGACTGAAGTCTATAATTTACGGAGTGGAGCCATGACTCACTTTGTAAAATCATTGTGCAAGCATGAGGACCCGAGGCCAAATCCCAGCACATACAGAAGAAGGGGGGGCATAGAGACTCGTGCCTGTAATCCTAGCACCGGGAATGTGGGATTAGGCAAACATGTGCACATGAACATACATGCACATGTGCACTTGCACAAACAGGTTTATGCAACCCAGAGACTATATTTAGAAGTCTAAAGTGAAAATAAAAGTCTCTCGGATCACCTTGAGAGTGGCAGCGCTGTTTACCACAGGGATCTAGACAGGGGCAGTGGTTTCTTTTGTGAACTTGAATGGTCAGTTTTGGCTTTGAGACTCCGAGCTGCATCCTTTGGGGGATGATTCATGTAAGAGCAATGTAGGTGATTACAGCAGACATTCCTCAGCTTCTCCTGGGGGCTTGGCCTTCCTGATCAGCTGTGAGTCACTTCTACCATGAGAGGTAGGGGGTGTGCAGACCTTCCAAGTTTAGTAAACTTCGCCATGTCTTTAGCATCTTTCACTGGGCAGATGCCCCTCTGAGAATACCAGGAGCGTGCTACCTGTCCCTCTGCAGAGCCTGTATCTTCCAGGGCAGTAATCCTCCATCCTCACCAAATCCCGGTTCTTATGTAAACTTTCCCTGGAGTGAAATGAAATCAGGATAGCCTGCAAAAAGCCTGCACTGGCTTTGTAACCCTTTAACTGACATCATTGGTCCTA
Source organism: Mus minutoides (assembly GCA_902729485.2). NCBI lineage: Eukaryota > Metazoa > Chordata > Mammalia > Rodentia > Muridae > Mus > Mus minutoides. The sequence continues at coordinate 955,006 of LR749849.1, forward strand.
TCGGCAAGCAGATACCTGTTTGGTCCAAAGAAACAAGTGTTTTTGATTAACTTGACCTTTAGACCAAAATCCAGACTGCATGTTTTTTGATTGAGTTGCCTTTTGTTCTGAACTGATTGGATTGCTTTGCATGTGTGGGTAGCCAGTAGTGTCAGTCTGAGGATCTTTGGTAAAAATGTAGCAGTACTAATAGAATGAACAACTCTTGAGTCAGCTGCCTCTTGGTTGGAGGTAAGTTGCTTAGACTTTGGGGAAAACTGACTCAATTCCATGACTCTGTGGTAGGAAAAAAATAGCATTTTACTAAACACAGTCTGCAAGGATGTTCAGGCTATTTGACAAGTTCTTTGTTTTGCTGGAGAAGCTCAGTATGCAGCTAGCGTGGTGCCAACAGAGAGCAGCCGGTCCTTAACCAGATAGAACTGCATTTGGCCAGTTTTTGGAGTGGGGCTGAGTTCTGTGCTGCACTGTGGTTGACGTGAGCAGCATTAGTAGCCATAGTATTTTGAGGGAAGAACCTGGTAGTACCAGAACCTCAGGGAAGCAGGGTGTTTTTGTTGACTGTGGCAGAAATCCCAGGATGGAGGTAAATGGATTGCTTGTAAAGAGAGAAAAGAGTTCAAGTTTGGAGGCAGGGCAGCAGCATCCCAGGAACTGAGGCTGTTTCTAGCGGAGTCTCTTTGACTCACTGGCACCTACATGCTTTTGATCAAAACTGGCTTGAGTTTGGAATCACTCTGGAAAGAGCCCTTGGAATCTTTGCTCCTTTTTCTAGTAGGAGGCGCTGTTGTCTTGCACGGACACTTTCTAGGGTGTGAGTGTGTGCGTGTGTGCGTGTGTGTGTGGGGTGGGGGATGGAACTCCGCTTCCTTATATGTTTTCCTTCTGTCTCTCTTTCTTACCACTGTACTTTTCATATTAAAAAACAGATTTTTTTTTTTTTTTGATGAGCTAAGTCCAGACAAGTTTGAACTCCTGGTGATCCTCTTGCCTCAATTTCCCAAGCATCTGTAGAATAGCCAGCATAAAGGAGATTTAAGTTTATGTCGGGGTGAGGTATCTTTTTCTTCCACATAGCAAAATGAGACATCTGTCATTTAATTAGTGAGGTTTGCAGTTCACAAAACAGTTGTTCAGGTTTTCCAAGGGTCGGCGAGCTTGCTGGGGCATAAGAGGAGGAAAAGGTGGAGGGAAGAGAAGGGATACATTTCTACAGAAGAAATGAGCTACTATTGGAATAGAAGTACTATAGAAATAGGAGCTATAATAGGTTCAGAAAACACTGCATGGTCCCAAAGAAAAGGTTAGACTACCCGGGTGAGTCAGAGAAGACCTGGTGCTAGTCATTAGCTTTGAGCATTGACAGATTTAAGCCCTAGAAGCAATTACTGGCTGCCTTCGCATCAGCCATGCCACCCTGCCTCAAGCCTCCTTCCGGCTACTGTAGAAGCTCCCTATTTTAAAGGCCAACAATGCCAAATGCTTACATTATGTGTCTTCTCTGAAACCCAGGATGGGCATGGGTTGCTCCGTCCAATTGGCAGCTTCGCAGGGATGGCATGCTGAGAAAGATTTCCTTCCCTAATAGAAGATGTCTGCAAGAGACTCTTGTGTCCCTTTCTTTTTGGGTGTGGATTTGTCAGGATGTGGTGCTGTGCGCAGTGGCATCTGTTTTGTGTCTCCAGGTGAGGCAAACCTGAAGACCGTAACCTAACAAGATGAGGCCATCAAACCAGAATGATGAACCCGTTTGTATAGCTCCTACCTCAGAGCTCCTTCTTAAGGAACATCATAAATATTGTTTGGGAGCCACACTGTTCTAGAAGGCTGACAGATTCCCCTAATTTACTGTCATCTAGTTTAATTAATATTGAAGTGATGAATATTCTGGCAAAAGTAATATTGGGTGGAAAGGTTAGAATTCCAAGTTAAAGTCCATTATTTCAGGGAAGTCAAGGTGGAAACTCAAACAGATAGAAGAGAGGGAGAGGGAGAAAGACAGACAGACAGACAGACACAGAAAGACAGACATACAGAGATACCTAGACATAGACAGACAGAAACAGAGAGACACACGTACACACACACACACACACACACAGAGAGAGAGAGAGAGAGAGAGAGCAAGAGAGAGAGAGAGAGAGAGAGAGAGAGAGAGAGAGAGAGAGCGAGCAGGTGCCCTTTGGTTCCAGAAGAGGGCATCAGGTCTCTTGATACCAGCATTACAGGCAGTTGTGAGTCATTCAACCTAGGTGCAGGGAACTGGACCCCAGACTTCTACAAAAACAGCAAGTGCACCCATTTGACCAGTATTTTACTTTACTTTTTTTTTTCATGCTTATCCTTAGCTCCTTTGAGTTTTCTCCACTCAGTCAACAAGAACATATAATTGGCAGTCATAAAGACAGAATATTCTGTGTTTTATACCAGCACTGGTTCAAGTATTAAATGATTTTGATTGCTTGAGGTAGTTTTCCTCTGATTAACTCCCCCAGCTAAGCATCTCTAGAATAAATGACTCAATTGAGCTGCATACATGTAGACAAGAAAACCAAATACCAGTGATGCTCCTCCTGGTTTGATATGCAATTAGGTTGTACTTTGACCAACAGTAATAAAATTATTTTGTTCTTAAAGGTTTTTGTTACAGAATAATGAATTATTCATTGTGAAGCAATTGAGAACTTCGGCAGAATGAACAAAAGAAGTAAACCAGCTAAGTTTCTGTGTTCTTAGGCCACTGTTGTCCTTAACATTTCATCTGGTCATGTTGGAAAATTGTTATACTTAGCATATTGATTGGACCATGAAAAGACCTTAGACATGTCCTGCAGCTGTGCATGTAAGTGTTCGTGTGTGTGTGTGTGTGTGTGTGTGTGTGTGTGCATGTGGAGGCCCAAAGTTGGATATCTTCTTTGTCACTGTCCACTCTGTTCGTTGAGTCTGTAGCTTGCTGTATCTCGCTAGTCTAGATAATCAGTTTCCCCTGCAGATCCCAGTCCCTATCTCCCTAGTGCAGAAATTGCAGATGTGCCAAGCCTGCCTAGCTTTTATTGCTTTTACAACTTAGATCACCTGGGTTCTGAACAATGGAACACTGGTGTCTCTCCAGTCCTCCACTTCGTGTTTTAAATGGGGGGGGGGGGTCTATTCCTGAACCTCCTGGCCTATGAGCACCAGGGAGCCTCCTATCTCTGCTTCTTAAGAAGAGCTATTACAGGTTCAGACTGCCATGTTGCCTGGATTTTTTGGAGTGGGAGGGATGCTAGGGCTTGAGTTTAGGTCGTCATGTTTGGGCATGGCAAGCACTTGTCAACTGAGATGGATTTCCAGTCCCAAGTTTTAGTATTAAAAAAGTTGGGCTATCTTTAACAGTTATCTGTTCCTTACAAACAGTGCGCATAGCCATGTTTTAGCATGGTGCTCCCAAAGGAGAAGTTTGCCCATGAGGTCCCTGGAGTCCTTGTTAAAATGGTATTTCTGACTGAAAAGGTCTGGGCTGGATCTGAGATTCTGAACGATTCTATAAAGTCAGTGCCAAAGCCTTGACCCAGGGGGAGGTGTGGTTTCAGTGATTTTAGGGGAAGAAGAAGGAAAAAAAAATATTGCTGTTACCAAACAAACAAGCAAACTGGAAGGCACAGCCCTTGCTGGGTGAACGTGAGGACTGGAATTTGGATCCTCAGGACTTTGTAAATCACCAGGATGAATGTGGCCTACCTGTAATCCTAGCATAGACTGGGGCTCCCTGACATTAGCTGGCTAGCTCCAAATCAGCAGGCTGGAAGTTCAGTGACTCTGCCTCAGTGTACAAGGTGGAGAGTGAATAAAGAAGTCACCTAATGTCCACCTTCAGCTTCCACACTCGGGTGAGCACACAGGTGAGTGAGTATCTATACAGGCATGTGCACAAAACACCACACACACACACACACACACACACCCCTACCTACCTACCCTCCTCCCACACATGCATGGGCCCCTTTTTAAGAATTGTCCTGCAAATGTCAGATATATCAACCTAAATCATGTGCAAATCCACGGGGAAATGCTTAACTATTTGCAACTACAAAAATGTATGAAGCGTTAACTCACATTTTCCAGAGTGCTTTTTATTTGTGTTCTTAATTCCCTAGCCCTGTCTTTTCAGACACAAGTTCAAACCAGAGTCTAGACTTCAGACATCCAGTGTATAACCCAAGCTCCAATTTAGGATTTGTGTTTGGAAGGGAACCCAAATGGATTGTTTCCAAGGCTTTGAAGATATTTAAATGTAGTCATTTTCATTAATTGCTCCTAACAAGTAATTAATACTGCTTCAGGCTTTCACAGGAACTCACATCTTTCCCATGCTGCACCGGGCTATAGGATCATTGTGGAGCTTCCAGGCTCCTTGATTGCATGCCTTTCGAAGAAGCTTTGAAGTAAGACCAGGGGAGATTTAGCAGAAGGACCCCGTGCTCAGAACTCAGGAGTGGAGTTGGGGGGTGGCAGGGGGGTTGTTGTGGCTGTTTTCTTGTTGTCTTGTTTTTGGGGAGCGGTGAACATTGGGCCCGTGACAGAAAACTTCACAATAGTTCTGCAAAGTGGAATTCCCCCATCCCCGCTTGAGAAAAATTGTCTAACACAAGGAAAGGGTAAGGGAAGTAAATATTTATTTCAGTGGTTACAAACAGTGCATTTTAACAAGTTAGCAGCAGACTCTACCGCCCATTGTGTGGCTCCAGCTAGATGCCTAGCCCTGGCTGCAGGCATGCATGCAGGCCTGGCCACACAGGTCTTACCAGGCAGTGTGCACATAACCCTTTCACCCACCCAGCAAGCCTTCCTGCCTGTGGGGGCCACCCACCCCACAGGCAGCTCCTCACAGGCCTCCAGGTATCAGTAAGAGCTTCCTCCAACAGGCAGTTCTAGAAGGGAGAGCTATGTTCAAAACAATCTTCTAGAGAATTCTTCCTTTCTTTCCCTATTGAGGGTGTCAGTAAACCAGACACTACAGGTGCTTCCGTCATCATTCCTTTGTCTACGATTTATTTATTTATTTTTTATTTTTTGGTTTTTCGAGACAGGGTTTCTCTGTATAGCCCTGGCTGTCCTGGAACTCACTCTATAGACCAGGCTGGCCTGGAACTCAGAGATCCACCTGCCTCTGCCTCCCGAGTGCTGGGATCAAAGGCGTGCGTACGTTCTTAAAGATCAGGACTGAGGTTAGAAATTTTAACTGGAAAAGATTCCTTTATTGTAGGCATCAGGGATGCCACACCCTATCTACTCCATTACTGACCTAAAGAGATTTTATTTCATTTTATTTATTTACATTTCAAATGTTATATCTCCTTTCCTGGTTTTCCCTCCACAAAACCCCATCCCATGGCCCTCCCCCTCCTTCCCTGAGGGTGCATCCTCACCCATCCCATCTACCCACTCCTACCTCACTGCCCTAGCATTCTTCTTAAACTCAGATCCTCAACACCCCCCCCCCCCCAGGAAAAAGAAATCCCTAACTGGATGCTGAAAGCAATTTAAAAGAATCTTCAAAAGTAGAGTGCAGGGCACGTGTGCAGCACACTACAGGCCTGATACACAGAAGCTGCATTTCTGTTACACGTCAGGTTCCCATTGACTGTTCAAGCAAGCAGCCTGGATGACTGAGCACTCCACTCTTAATCCAGCTACCTTTTTCATCCCTTCCTCTGCTGTTAGTCGGACTTTCTCCAAACCCTTCCTTTCAGGCCATTTTAGAAGAACTCCCCTTTTCCCTCTGTCTTCCCCATGCTGAGGCTGTGGCTTCAAGCCATAGGAAGTCTTAAACAAGCTTTTAGTGACACTCCCTGGGTATGAAGGGATGCACCCCAACTGAGGACTTCAGTGATCTTCATTTTTTTTTAAAAAGATGTTTGTCTTGATTCTGCCTCATAATAAATATCCTCAGAATGCCCAGGGCCAGTGGACCCGTGCCAAGCACCCGATGACGCCTGTGCAGCTAGCTGAACTGAAGAGGCCACTGCTGCAGTCACATCTTTCATCTGGTATAAACTGTTTATAAAGTTGCCTCCAGATAAAAGTGCAGAACTTAAAACACAATTAGCAACCTGGGGGTGGGGGTGGGGGGTGGCTCAGGAGGGAAGAGCGCTTGCTATGAAAGCTGGAGAGGACCTGAGTTCAATTCCCAGCACTTCCTTAAAAAGCTGGGTACAGATGCCTGTGCCTGTAACCCTGCACTGGGAAGTGAGATAGGATGTTCAGGAAGCCTGCTCAGCTAGCCTGGAAGAAATAGTGTTTCCCATTCAGTGGGAGACTCTGTCTTAAGTGAGAAAGGTAGAGAGCAATAAAAAAAGATACCTGATAACCTCCTCTGGCTTCCTCAGTATGGACCTCAAGTACATGCAACACACACGCATACACACACACACACACACACACACACACACACACACAAAACTTCATTTTGAGAAGGAGGAAGCAAATCATAGATGCCAAAGGTTTAGGAACATTTGATGGTGGTGGAGTGGACAACAGAGCCTCAATATAGCCAGCCTTGGTCATACCATAGGGCTGCAGCCGGCTTTAAACCTACACCTGGGGTCTGACAGCCATTGCAGACAACACCACACCAGGCCTTCTACACATCATCATGAGTTCTGTGCATGTGTGTCTATGTGCGAAAGTACATCTTTGCACAAGAGTGTGTGAGAGTGCACACACTCATGTGCATGTGACATGGATGTGTGCCTGTATGCATGCAAGTTTGGCTCTGTCTGCTTTCTCCTCTGGCTTCCTTACTCCTGAGCTGCTAGCAGCCCTGAAATGGTGAGAACTCTGGGCTCCCTCCTGATCCACCAGGCTGTCAGCATCTCTCTTAATCTAGATCAGTTCTTTTAGGTGTGATTTAGAAAGAACTAGTGGATCATAGGATATATTTAACATTGACAGGGTCACTTAAAGTTATTTTTTTTTCTTTTCCTTTTTTCTGGCTATCAATTACAGAAAAGAATAACAGAAAGGAGTAAGAAAAATTAGAGTATTAGAAAACAATCTCTGTACTATTAAAGGATAGTTTTGGTTAGACGATGCCTGGTGCATTTGTCAGCATATTGCTTTTGCGAGGGGATAATATTCATATAAATAAGGCAGGGAGACTAAGTTAATCTGAATTGATCAACAACCCTGATGTATCATGACTACCAACTTAAAATTAAAGAGGGAAGGATTGGCAGGCTGGAAAGAGTTCTGTCTGAAGCTCAGTTTAAACAAAACTAGCTTTGTAGGGAATATTCTTTAATGTTTCAAGGTTCATGCAAAATGATAGAAAAAATGAAAATTAAACATTGGTTATTCTTCTCCCTCTAGAAAGAATAGTTGTGCCTTTCATTGTTCTTGCATGGCACTGGGAAACCGTGCCCCCTGGAGACACAGCACTTACAACAGTGATACTTATAGGAAAAGTTCATTTGCATTAAGTGAAAAGCCTCTTTTTGACAACTCTCCATGGAAGCTGGCTGCCTCTCACAACTGTGGTGCCTTCCCTCAAGTCTAAATCTCTCTCTCTCTCCACTTGGAGCTCTTGCAGCCGCTTTAGAAGCCAGCTGAACTCACTAGGACATTCTTTGTTTGCAACGAACGTCGTGAAAAAAATATACACATATCCGAAAAGCAAACTGTCCTGAAACTCATAGTAACTTGAATCATTACAGAATTTCAAAAATTCTAATTTTCTAATCATGTTCAATAACCACAGTATGTACTCTTTATTTAAGAAACTGAATAATGGGACAAGAGAGATGGCTCAGTGGTTAAGAGCACTGGGTGCCCTTTTAGACATCCTATGTTTGATGCCCAGCAATCACATGGTAGCTCACAATCATCCACCACTCTCCTTCCAGGGACCCTCACATCCTCTTCTGACCTCCAAGAGCACCAGGCCTGTGTATGCATATGCACATGCATACAGGAGGCAAAACATTAATACACATAGCATTTAAAAAAATTTTTTTTTAAGTTTTAAAAAAGTAGCAGGGAGAGCAATGAACAGCTTCATTGTGTTACTTTGCCCATAAAGATTATTTCTAATTTTTTTGTGCATCTAATAGATAATTTCCCTGGGCCAATTTTTCCTCCTAGAAGACAGGCCTATGTCTACTATAATTCTGTAGATGAAAAGTAAAAATAATGTATGGTTCTTTTTTTTTTTTTTTTGACTGGAAATGAATATTTGCACAAACTTATTTTGGACATTTGTTTGAAACTCTTCCTCACCTCCAAAGAAAATCCATTTCCTTCTCAGGCTCACACAATTCAAAAAGCAGGGAAGTTTTCTCGTCTCCTATTAGCTCATTTGAGAGGATTCTCCTACATTATTTTCATTCACTTGACAAAAGAACACAGATTTTGGTAAGACCATGTAAATGGACTAAGAGCTTAGAACGTGGAGTTGAGGTCAACTACCATTCATCTGTTTGTATCATGAAGACGGGACTTTATGTAGTTTTTCAGAGTTTTGGTTGTGTGAACAAGGATGCTGGGGTTCGAAAGGGACTTGCGGAGTAGTTTGACTGTGGAAGTAACTGTGCTGTGTAAATTTTGCAGCCTCTTCCACCTCCTGTGTGCATGGGTTTAGGAGAGGTATATAGGTTCGACGAGTCATACATAACTCTCCCATTTATCAAATGCACCCCCAAGTGTTTATTTAAGTGCACAGCAGTTCAGCAGTGCATGCAATGTTCTCGGCAGATAGAAAATGTCCAGTAGATATACACATTAATGTATCTGTTTCTTCCTCTGCTCACCTGAGAAGCTTACCTGTGGCTTAGGTTGTATACTTATTTTCCATGTACTCATAAAGTATGCCACTCTTTGTTGTAATAACAACTTCTCTGCTTCATGCCATGACTTTCACATCAGACAGGAGCTTGCTTAGCTGCAGCTTTAGGCAACTGCACAAAGTCTGAGGATGAGGTCCAACTCCAGCAGGAGTGTCGCTGTTCAGCCTGGAAACCCAACCAATGGTCTGGACAAGAGGTACAAAAGATGTAACATAAATGTAGAGAGAATCTCTTGCGGTGCGTGGAAACATCACCTGTCAATAAAATGCTGTTGGTCTATTAGCTTGGCAGGAAATAGGGAGTGGAAGTTCCAGTACGGAGACAGGTTTTCCGGCATGTTTGTCCTGGAATTGTGGAGGAGCTGGTTGCATAAACTTGAGAAGAGGTAACTAGCCATGTGGAAGACATGGAATAATTTAAACAGGTTTTTATAAGGAATGAGCTAGTTAGCGAATAAGCTGTAGCTTATGGCCTAAGCATATATTAATAAATAGCCAGCCTCAGAGTCGTTATTCTGGGAACAAAGAGGCTGGGTAGAAACGCTCAAGGTTAGAGACAAAAGCAGTTTTAGCATTGAAATGAAAGTTTCAAGGATTCCTGAGTTTCATGTCAATATTAAAAAAAAAATAAGTTACATTATGAAGCAGCTGGTGGAATGGATTTCATGAGATGATGCTTAAAACACCTATCTGGGCCTAGTGGTGGTGGTTCATGCCTTTGATCCCAGCACTTGAGAGGTAGAGACAGGTAGCTTTCTAACTTTAAGACCAGCCTAGTCTACAAAAGGAGTTCTAGGACACTGAAGGGTAAACAGAGAAAATTCTGTCTCAAAAAACCAAAACCAAACCAAACTAAATCAAAGAAAGGAAAAACAAAATGCAAAAACATTGATGGGGAAAGCATAGCTTTTCTCGACAGTGTTCATTCCAGTAATGGCAAAAACCAACAAAAACAAATCCTTCAAAATAACAACAACTACATCAAATGCTCACAGCTCTACCTCACTTTTATCACATTCAAACTTATTTCTGTATAGAAGAAAAGGAAAACAAACAAAAACTATTTTGAAGTGATAAAAACATTTTCACAATATCATGTCAAAGAAATAAAATATTTTCCCCAGTACTCCAGTCTGATACTTATTCTGATGTGTGTTTGGCATTTCATGAGTGCTCTGACACTGCATTGGTAGCCACTAGTTTCATGTGTACCACTACATTTATTATTTATATATAACATATATAATAAATATATAATGTGACATATTATATTTTATATATTAATTATGTATGTCAGATATGTTTATATATCTTATATATATCATATATATATATGTCATAGGTATAAGATGTATTCATCATATATCTTACTCACCAGCTGCATTTACATTTCTACTTTGTTGCTTCTGGTTTTGTTGAATACAATTGTTCACTTTTCTTTTTCCCAAATACGTTATTTACCACAAAGCGTTCTTAGTGTTAACCTGTATTTGACGAATTCAAATGAGCTAATTCCCTGGTCCAGTCAAAGTTCTCTCTCCCTGATCAACCTCCTGACAACTGCAGAATGAGACAGAGTCCTTCTCAAGTTGTATTTCACATTCACTTCAGATGGAGAAATATCTGTTGCTCTTTTTCAAGTCACTCTTAAGAGTTTTGGAACTTTATCCTATGTCCATCATTAATACACCTGGCTTGACTAGCTCATTCGACCAGACTCCTGTATTACCTATACTGCTCTGTGTCTCTACAGATGTCCAAGGCATAGAGTCTCAGAAAAAAAAAAAAAAAAGTTTGCGTTATGTAAATGGTATCCTAGGCATGAAATAAACAATGTACTCTCTCTTTCACCAGCCAAGCACTTCTTTGCCCTCTCTGGTTCCCCAGTGAAGTACAACTCATTAAACCTAGATACCCGGGGACCTGAGGCCCCCTCTCTAACAAGCACAGGGGTCACCACCAGGAGGTATAGCAAAGTGCCAGCCGGCTTTTCTCCCTGCTTTAATGAGCATGTTCTTGCTTCTTGGGGCAATCCTTGCACTCTGGCTTTGCACTCAGTGAGAACACCTGGGATTCTGCAGCCTTGCTGTTCCTGGAGCTCAGCACCAAAACAGGCCCTACGAAGACACCCAGGATGGATTGCTAGGCGTGCAAGCCTCCCCTGGAGCTACGAAGACACCCAGGATGGGTTGCTAGGCTTGCAAGCCTCCCCTGGAGCTGGAGCTCGGTACTCTGTTCTTTCTGTTTGCATCCTTAGGTGTTTCAGCAAAGCAAATGACAATTGCTGGTGAAAAAACTTAGCTAAAAAGCAAGGCTATTCTCTCCCTAATAAATAGAACCATAAAGCGCAAATAAAGCCTTGCTTTAGGTAACCCTTTGCAACTACTCGTTAAGAAGAGTTACATCAACAAAAGCTCTACTAGTATAAATGTGGTATTCTACTAATAATGTAAAATGTATTTTTCAACTTAGCACAGTTTTCTACATTTGCTTTGCCACACGTTCGGAACGAGTGATTAGGTCTCCTATGCTGTTCATGCAGATTTCTCACCAGAAATATTTGTCCCGTTCTCCATGGTGCATTGGCTAAGCTGGAATACGCACAAGAATAAAGCAGAAGGCATTACAACCTCTGCAGAATACACAGAATAAGATCTGCCACACAGAAGACCAACCTGTTTTATTCATGTCTCATGTTTAATGATCAAAGAGCTGTATCATGCTGCTTGGATGGTATTCACCTACAGTAAGGCCAGTAGCAGAGCCTAGCAATAGCAAAAGGATGATGAGATATAGTGGGTTGATAAATATGGATGCAAGGATCATAGAAGTGAGGTCGCCTTCGATTTGAAGAACCACATACATTTTAATGTAACTTGATACCTCAAATTGATTCAAGGACCACAGGGTGCTGTCTTCAGTAAAAAAAAAAAAATCTTCTACAGCATGCAAGAGAAATGTACTAGTGAAGAAGAGAAGAGAATGGTAAACCTAGAGTAGGAAAGAAAGGGTCTAGAAAGGAAAACTCAGAAATGGTGGCATTGAGGCCAGACTCAATGAAAACAGGTTTGAGTAAATGAAGTCTTGCTTCTCAGTTATTTATGGCATGAGGAGAAAGAGAAGGCATTGCAAAGGAAAATGCAGCTCAAAATTGCAAAGTTAATATCACTAAGTAGTTTGAATTTGCCTTAACAACCTCAGTATTTTCTTTTTCCAGAGTTTCAAGTTCATGGTTGATGGAAAAGACTAAAGTCTTTAATGCCACATGCTCAAGTTCAGGTGGCACGTGGTGATCTGCCCTTGTAACAGCAGGTTAGCCATCACTTGCAAGCCACCACGGTAATACTCATCTTCACAGACATACAGTACTGAGTGTCACTGCCTCCCTCAGTCTGCAGAGGTGTTAAAGGATAAAATGAAATCAGTGATCCCATTTAAAATGCAATGCCCTCGTTCTACTCACAGGTACTGTCTACATTGCATCATACTTTCCAGCAAGTTCTTGAGTCCCACATTGGAAAACTCTGGGGTAATCTTAGAAACATCTAAAGTGTACATAAATTAACCTAGACCAAAGGTGACAATACAACCGCATGAATTTTAGCCTTTTAACTCTGAGGTAAGAGCTGGTGCAGGTCTTAACAGAAACATAATTGCTTTAGGGTTAGACTGCCCCCATGAATGGGTTAGGGTGTAGGTGCTTTTGTAGAAATTCACTTGTAAGGACATAGAATAGATACTGAGAAACTGGGCTGGTATGGAACTTGACATTCTGTCATGGCCTTGTCAGTTCTGTGATTACAGACATGAACCACCATGTACAGATTGAGAATATATATATATATATATATATATATATATATATATATATATATATATATAAAATGTTTAATGATTTTATTAACATACATTTATTATACACAATAGTGCTTTTCATTCTGATATGTTCATACTTGTGCATAATCTATTTTGATAATATTTATACAAACACACAAATTTATCTCTTGTCCCTCTCTCACTTGCATGAATCCTTCTTCCCTTCTGTATTAACCCTTCACTTTTACTATCTTTCTCTTTGGTGACCCACTGAATATCTTCTGGGTTGCACGGACACTTTAACAGTGGCAACACCATGGCAAGAAATGCCTCTCCCCCCACCCCCAATAATTAACAGGCATCCATTTTCAGAAAGAAGTGGGAACTAATGAACTCCTCCACCCCCTCTATAACAGGTCCAACTTTTCAGAGAATTTATGCAGGAAATCTTGACTGATGTGCATTCAAGAACACATGAGCACTGTTATGCCTGGAAGGCAGCCTTCCACATTTGTCTCCTCCTAACTATCTCTTACATTCTTTCCAAGCCTTCTTAAAAGTTGATAGGCTGCACAGGGCCAGGATTTCAGTGGGCATGAGAGGAGAGGAGCTGAGGCCTGGAGAGATGGAGAGATGGAGTGGTCCATGCAGACTGAAAATCTATTTCATAAATTGTCAGGAATGCTGGGATCTAGATTTTAACTTAAACCATTAACGGAAGTTGAATAATATTAACTTAAAAGTACAAAAGCACTAAATGCTAAGAATCCATCACAGCCTAATCATTCACCTCCTTTTTATTAATGTTTCTATCATTGTGATTATGTCTATTTGAGTCTGATGTTATAGCCATTGTAGGTAGCATACTCCTATGCATCTCTTCCTAACTCCAAGCTTAGTTATATCATACAGCAGCGGTGAGAGAACTCGCATAAGAAATAATGGGAAGCAGAAAGGTTTACGTTCTCTAGAGTCTGTTGTCATGAATAAAGTTTTATTGGCACACATCCATGACCATGCATTTATGTACTGTCTTGAGGAGCTTCGTGCTACATTAGAAGAACTAGGTGATTGTGACAGAGGCTTATGATACACAAAGGCTAAGATATTTCCTGTTTGGTCCATTCGTGCTCATTATCCAGATTTACAAACGTAACCAGGAAAAGGATGCATAGGGAGTTTAAATACATGCGGTGTTAGCGGCTGCTACAGTGTGAATAGTGTGGAATCCTGGCGGAATGCCGGACTCTATCTGATTCAGTAGTCACTCATATTGATGAACAGGTTTTAATTTAATGAATTTTATAAGGTATAATTTTATAAGCAATAACAATGGCTTAATACATACATGCCAGTCTCAATGACAGCTTCTTTGTTTTGATAAAATATTAAGAGATAACTTTTCATTATCAGAAGGTTTATTATTAAACTATGGAAAGTCAGTCCTGTCAAAGGTGTGAGAATGTGAAAGAATTGAAATACCCGTGTATTGTTTTGGGGTATAAAAAATGGTGTCATAACCATGCAAAATAGTAATAAAATAGAATAAAACTATTATTTTGGGTTAAACCTGCACTACCATATCATTTAGCAGGCCCACTCCTGGGTGAGTATTCAAGAGAATTTAAAGTCAGATCTTGAGAGCTCTTGAGTATTGTTTTCATAGAATTTTGTTCACATAACCAGGGTATAGAAGCAGCCTGTCTCCATCAACATACAAATGAGACCACATATCTGGTATATATGCAGTGGGTGTGGAATATATGCAATGGGTATGGTATATATACAATGGATTTGGTATAATGCAATGGTTATGGTACATATGCAATAGATGTGGTATATATGCAGTGGTTGTGATATATATAAAATGGGTGAGGTATATATGAAATGGGTGTGGTATAATGCAATAGTTATGGTATATGTGCAATAGATGTGGTATAATGCAATGGTTATGGTGTATATGCAATAGATATGGTATATATGCAGTGGTTATGGCATATATGAAATGGGTAAGGTATATATGAAATGGATGAGGTACATATACAACAGATGTAGTATATAAACCATGGTCCATGCATAAAGAAGGAAAGAAACTGTAAGGCATGCTACCACAAGAATGCGTCTTAATATGTTATATGAAGTAAAATAAGCCAGCGATAAAAAGACTAATGCTTGTGATTTCACGCAGATGAGGTATCTAGATGCACCAATCTCACAGAAATAGAACCAGAACGGTGGCTCCCAGGGGATGAGAGGAGGAGGAGGAAATAAAGAATGATTATTTCATGGGGAGAAAATTCTCATGAGCTGGAAAAGCTCTGGGCACTGGTTACACAGCAGTGTAAATGCACTTTCTCAACCAAACTAGATGCTTAAATTGGTCATGGTGCTGCATCCTATGTTGTATGTCTTCAACCACAATAAAAAAAAAAAAAAAAAGGTCAGAAGATTGGGACCAAATCCCATTTGTCACATTATAGCCTAATTGTAACTAAATGTTGGCTATGGCTATATTCATTAAACCCACTTCAACTTAAGTGTTTTGTGAGAATTAGTTGGCCATGTGGATTCTAAAATAACCATCCTGAATGTTTTTATCATCTGTAAAATATGGACTATATACCCATTATATCAGTAGAGAATAAACATACATAGATATAAGCATTCATAGAAAACCGCATACAGCTTTCCAAATAAATTCCACTCTGGCAGAAAGGATTAGCTTACATGTATGGCCCATGTTCTGTTTCTGATGCTTCTCCTACTTAGACTTCCGGCCTTACTTTCTTTATGTGTTAAGTGAGGGATGGCCTGACCTAGTAACCCATAATTGTATTTTCATTTTCTACTATGCAAGTTTACAACCACATCAGACCGAGGGTGCCATGAAGGCAAGGACTGCTTTTCGTCTTTGTGTTTTCAAAAACAGTAAGACTAGGTCTTCCTCTGCTCAACTAATGTCTATCACAATAAGATGAATGGTGTTTTCCTCCAGATGGCGCTCTAAAGAAGGGTGTGGCCAATAGTTTCTGCGTTACTCTGCACTAGTACCACCTTTAAACAGGAGGGATAGTTCTTAAATCCTTATTACAAACAGATGAAATCAGGTCTTAGAGCTCTCATATCTGGCAAGTTGCACATAGATTAGAATTTGAGCTGGTTTCAGGTCACAGAAACCCTCTTGACCATTGTATACCCCTGCCTCTTATCAAGAATGCCAGTCTTGGGTTGGAGAGGTAGTTCAATTAGTAAGGTGCTTGCTCTACAAGTATGAGAACCCAAGTGTGACCCTAAGAACCCACATAAAACATTGTGCATTGTGGTGCACACGAATAATGATTAACTCCTGTTTAAAAGGATTAAACATAAGGTGGTACTAGTGCAGAGTAACACAGAAACTATTAGCCACACCCCTCTTTAGAGCGCCATCTGGAGGAAAACACCATTTATCTTATTGTGATAGCACAGGAGAGGGAGAGTCAGTCTGGGGATCAGTAGCTAGACTAACCTAATCAGTACATTCAGGCCAAAAGAGAGGCCTTGTTTCAAAAAAGTATAGAAAATAAATCAAGGGAGCATGGTTGAGGAAAAACAACACCAAAAGTTAAATTCTAGGCTCTACACACACACACACACACACACACACACACACACACACACACACACACACAAACACACGAGTGCTGGAGTGCAGGTGCCTAGAGTGTTTAGAAAAGGGTGTCAGGTCTCTTGGAGAGTTACAGCTGATTGGAGAGCCACCCCAGGGGTGTTGGGAACAGAACTGTGGTCCTCTACAACAGCAGTGCACACTCAGGCACTGAGCCATCTCTAGCTCCACATTTTTAACTAGAAATAAGAGTGAAGAAATCACTATATTGTAACTCAATGCTTAAGTATACAGGTCCTTAAATGAACATTTCTGACAATTTTCCTTTTCTAAGGCAATCCTCTGTCCCATCTTTTAAATATTCTGGTTAGCATTGATTTTATGTCCCACTAACAGGGATCATAACCCAGAGTGTATAAAATATTGATTTTAAGATGTTTATACTTGTACTACCTATGTTTTTTTTTTCTTCCCGACTTAAAAGTTTTCCTACCAGTGAGACAAAAATTAACCTGTCATGCCTGCACATTTCAGTGAACTCTTGGACCAGTCGAGGCAAGAATGAATTTGCTCATGGTTTCTCTTGTCCTAAAGTAAAGGGATTGGAAGGTTGTTTATTTAAAGTACTAAGGAATTGAACTACTGAATATACTAAGAAAATGCTCTACCACTAAGTTACATGATTAGCTCCCTTTTAAGTATTTTTGACAGCTCAGTTTAACTGGCAATGCCCACCCAACTTACCATTCCTTGGAGGCTAAGTGAGGCCTTGTCCTCTTCAGCTCTAGACAGACAGGCTGAAGGGCTCGGACACTACCCAACACCATACACCATCACTGTTTGAGTTTGCTTCACTCTGGGGTCATATATAGCATGGGACGTTTTTTTCCCCCTGACATTGTATATGAAGGGGAGTGTGCATGCATGTGTATGTGCATGCGCATATTTGGTTGAGTTTCATTTTCCTGCTGTTTTTGAATCAGTTTCATTAACTTTTATTTAATCATGTTCCTTTGCTTTTATCCAGAAATTAAGGTAAGAATCTCATTTCAGGGCTGAGTTTATGGGATGAATAGGTAAATCAAAGATGGGATGCAAAGGGCCTTTGGGATGGTACAGCAGGTCAAAGTGCTGGCTTCAGCCCGCTGACCCACAGTGGAAGGAAAGAATAGACTTCTGAAGGTTGACCTCTGACTTCCACATGGGTACTTGGCACGTACGTGTACACCCAAATACACAACCACACCCCTCAACACACCTAAAGACACACATGCACACAACTAAAACTACTAATACTAAAATACTAAATAGAATTTAAGAAAATGAGAGTAGGGTTGGTAATGAGGAGCTACATCTGGGATGGTCAGAAACCCCAGACTAATGTTAACAAGAGAGGAGTTGGCCTTTGAACTAAGTTTCAAAGTAAAAGTACCAAGCAGCAGCCCAGAAAGGGCATGAGGGACTTATTTTAGTTTGGCTGTCCCTGGAAGCAGAGACTGTGAGGAAGACACACAGAGAAGCTGGAAGCAAAGAGTGAGGTTGATAAGGAAAAGCAACAGAATTGAGACCCTGAAATTGCAACAGCAATGGACAGCCGGGGCTGGAGGACTGTATAAAATGAGCTTCAAGATGTCTGTCCCAAGGATTCATGATGATATGTATGCACAGTCCCCCTTCCTCACTGGGATCCATGCTTGTGAATGTGTGTCTGTCACAGGGACAAAGCTGTGTTGTAGAGAACATGGAAGAGGACCTGATTGTGTTTTAATTCTTTCTTAAGATTTTTTTCATTAATTAATCTATTCACTTTATATCCCAATATCAGGCCCCCTTTCTTCTCAGTACCTCATCTCACAGATCCTCTCCCCCTCTCCTCTGAGAAGGGGGGGACACCTCTGGGTATCACCTGCCCCACCCACCCACATCAAGTCACTGTAGGACTAGGTGCATCTTCTCCCACTGAGGTCACACAAGGCAGCCCAGTTACGGGAATGGAATCCATAGGCAGGCAACAGAATCAGGGACAGTCCCAGCTCCAGTTGTTGAAAACCAAGCTGCACATCTACTACATATGTGCAGGGGACTAGGTCCAGCCCATGGTCACTCTTTGGTTATGCTTCAGTATCTGGGAGCCCCCAAAGGTCCAGGCTAGTTGACTCGGTTGGTCTTCTTGTGGAGTCCATGTCTTCTTTAAGTTTCTCAATTCTTTCCACAACTCTTCCTCGACTCCCAGAGTTCCATCTAAAGTTTGGCTGTGGGTCTTTGCATTGTTTCCATTGGCTGCTGGGTGGACCCTCTCAGAGCACAGTAATGCTAGGCTCCTGTCTGCAAGCATAACAGAGTATCATTAATAGTGTTAGGGATTGGTTCTTGCCCATGGGATGGGTCTCAATTTAGGGCTGTCATTGGTTGGCCATTCCTTCCATTTCTGCTCTTTGTCTATGTATATCTTGTAGTTTTTTTTCCAGTGGATGAACATCATTGTCTCAGAGCCTATGCCTGTGGGGGTGAGAGTGAGGTAGGGTTACTAAATGCATTGCTGTGTTCCCTAGACCAGTGGTTCTCAACCTTCCTAATGCTGTGACCCTTTAATACAGTTCCTCATGTTGTGGTGACCTCCAGGCATAAAATTATTTTGTAGCTACTCCATAGCTATAATTTTGCCAGTTATGAATTACAATGTAAATGTCTGTATTGTCTTAAGCAACCCCTCTGAAAGGGTCCTTTGACCTGCCACAAAGGAGTCAGAACCCACAGGTTGACATCCTTTGTCCTAGATGATCATTAGCTCATGTGAAAGCTGAGTTCTGCGTACATTTTCTCAGTCCTCCTCAGCATCTCTTACAGTTTGGATAGCTGCTTTCCACTATCTAACACAGGTCATGCATGTGTGCCCAGTCGATTGTGCCATGATGGTCCACTTGTTTCTGTGCTTTTTTGGTGGAAAGGTCTACCAGGGACTTTCTGCAGCCCAGAGCCACTCTGGTTTGGCTGTTTACTGTACTTAACAGTGGGAAAGGAGCACCTTAGCCTTTCCATAGGAACATGTGAAGAAAGCCACTTGGTACGCGTTTACAACTGCCTCGGATGCCTTATTATTCCTACTTTTCATGAATATAGGAAATATCCAGGGTTATAGTCACTTATTTATTCTTAATCAGTAAGCAAACGAGACCAAACTGAGTCTTATAATTACAGTTTTAAAAGTAGCTTACGCACCAACCAAAGAAAA
The DNA here is from genome assembly GCA_902729485.2 of Mus minutoides. NCBI lineage: Eukaryota > Metazoa > Chordata > Mammalia > Rodentia > Muridae > Mus > Mus minutoides. The sequence goes on from LR749849.1 coordinate 974,482, forward strand.
ACCTGGAGAGAAAAATGGTTAATAATTTAAAAGCCAGATACGAAATTCAGGAGTAAAATTTATCAACAAAATAGAATTTTCTTATAATTTCCAAATTATATAACTAAGTTAGTATAATTTCCTTGCATCGAAGTTGTGAGAGGGCAGTTTCTAGAACGAGTAAAACAAATTGTGTAAGAGACATAACAGTCATTTCTAGAAACTGGCCGAATGCTAACTTGTTCTTTACTCTTTACATTCCCAGGTTCTACCTTTAACTGTGTGATTTATAATATGTCTCAAAGACACTGGAATTTATGCATCCTGTTCCTTTTCAAGATGAAGTGGTTACCTTCTCAGCACTATCCTGTCACTGCCCAGTGTGGAAAGGTTCAGTTGTAAGCAACTGCCCAGTTCATGAGTCTAAAAGAGTTTTTCCAAACAGCACCAGGATAAAAAAAAAAAAAATCATCCAACTAATAATCGAAAAAAAGACACGTGGCATTCTTATCAACTTACAGCCCAGGTTTTCTTTTCTTGGACCCTCGAGGCATGTAATCCATTCTTTAGAACTAACATAGGCTTTCTGAAGAAATGCTTCTAAGAGTACCATGTGCTTTATTAATGCACACGTGATGACGCAAAGGAGCAGGAACACACATATCATCTCTGATCTACATCTAGGAATAGTAAATTGTACATTATAATTGGAGTGTGAGTATAAGTCATATTTTGGGGCCACTTCAAGATCCACTTCCTGAACCAATTCTTACTTCATGGTTATAACAGTAAATTTCTTATCTATTCAATACTTTTCATACCTATCCTTCAGCCCCCAAGACACAATCAGCATAGTACTAAGTATTGATAGTTCTGTAGTACTGATGACATCCATTGTTCTTCTTGTACAATACTTCCAACTGAAATTATAGGAAATTAGCACTTTAAACTTAGAAGGAGCTTCCAAAATTACCCATATGAGTATGTATATACTTCTTAATTTTAAAAAAATCAGTTAGATATATAGAGTACTGATCAAAATAATGCTGAGTATTTTTCATTTCTGTGGTATGAATATCCCATCATGGCAAATTTCAAGTATCTACATGGAGTTTTCATTGTTTTTTCTGTGTGTCTATCACACAGGTAAGATATTTGTAAACAACCCAAAATCATAGACAATAGGCCAGAAGAGATGACAGCTTGCATGTTGTTTTTAGGTGGACACCATCAACAAATAGAAGCCAATCAAAAGCAAGCTTAGCCTATCATCTCTGAAAGGTTTGCTGTCACCTTTGAAGATTAATATAATATCATCACACCATAGCACACAAAAGGTCACATGAAAGCTTTGAAAAAGAGAAGAAATAGCCTTATGATGGAAAGACTAAAAGAGTCTAATTATAGTTAGCATGTCTTGTAAGAGTAATATAAAGGGAATTAAAAGTGTAAGATGCGCCTTGTAGTACATCTCATTGCAAGCATATCTTTAATTCAAATTATTTTAAAAGATATTTTCAAGGAGCATATTGTTTTTGAAAAAATTGGTTTAAATATTATAGTATTCACAAATGAGTTTTGGAACTTTACTTATGTGAATATACACTCATAGGCATTACAAGTGAATGTGGGAATACTGTTCCCATGTACATTGCTAAGGAGTTTTTAATAATCAAGTGCCGGGCATTTTATTTAGTGTGCTCCAGATCAGCTAGCCCAGAATTGGCAAAGCAAATCTTCCTGTTCACATGATATGAACTGTACTCATTTCAAGATCGAAAACTTCTTTCTATTGGGGATGTCAGAGGTAGTTTGTAAATGCAATGATTGTAC
>LR749849.1:976393-1016473 GCA_902729485.2 Mus minutoides
CCCTTGGCCCCGGCGTTCCCCTGTATTGGGGCATATAAAGTCTGCATAACCAAGGGGCCTCTCTTCCCACTGATGGCCAACTAGGCCACCCTCTTCTATATATGCAGCTAGAGACATGAGCTCAGGGGTACTAGTTAGTTCATGTTATTTTTCCACCTATAGGGTTGAAGACCCCTTCAGCTCCTTGGGTACTTTCTCTCGCTCCTTCTTCCTTGGGAATCCTGTGTTCCATCTAATAGCTGACCGTGAGCTTCCACCTCCATGTTTGCCAGGCCTTGGTATATTTTCCCCCGAGACAGCTATATCCGGGCCCTTTCAGCACCATCTTGCTGGCATATGTTATAGTGTCTATGTTTGGTGACTGATTGTGGGATGATTGTACTTCTTAACGGTCTCCTGTCTTCTCTCTCACTTATTGAACTTCCAACATAGTGAAACTTCTTGCTTCAAAGTTATCATACCAGAACTGACATTGGGAGCAAAGATGGAATTGAAATAGCAATTTCTTTGTTTCCTGTCCACACTTGCCATGGAAACCTTGGGGAGAAGGGTGGCTTTGGGCAACCCACAAATTTGTCTCGAGTGGGACAAAAAGCTCCCTCCTCTTTCCAGAATACCAGCAGCTCTTCCATCCACAATACTTCTATGAATACTGCAGTGGTTGGAAAGAGAGATGGCCCCTGTAGGCTCCTGTATTTGAACACTGGATCTCCTGATGGTGGACTATTTGAGCATGTTATGGGATCTTTAGGAGGCAGAACCTTGCTGGAGCATATACGGCACTGGGGAAGACATTGAGTGTATATATCCTCACACCACATCCTAGTCTCTCTCCTTCCTGTGTATGGATGAAAATGTGATGATCCAGCTTCCTGGTCCTGCAGCCAGGCCATATCTCCCCTACCGTGATGGACAGTGTCCCTCTGGTGTTGGAAGCTAAAATATCATTTCTTCCTTAGGTTGCCAATTGATTATAGTATTTTATCAAAGAAATGAAATTAATGCTATGAGTGGTGGCTGTTACCTAGGATCCTAGAGATCTTGCATCAGAAAAACTCTGAACATGGAATGGAAACTTAGGACATTACACCCTCCATTTGAAGGAACCAGAACCTAAAACAACTAAAATGGTCTCATTAAAGTATCTGTAAGTGCATAAGCCAAAAAATAAAGACATTAAAGACATGAGAGCATGGGGTTAGACTTTACCCTTTTCATTTGTCTTAATGGGATTCTAGTGTCTTTATGCATAGCATTTTTGTTATACTGATAATTTATTCTAATAACATCTAATATGTAAACAACTTAGCTCATTGCTCCAGGCAATAAGTGCTCCAATTATTCTATACTGTGGAATTGATTACAAGGCAGACTTGTCTTACCCAAGGACAGTTATCACTGGAGATAAAGTGAAGCTAATTAAAGCACTAACAGTTCCACAAAGTTGCCTGTATCTTTCTGTGACATGGAATAGATGTACCGTATAGCAATCGCCTGGCTTGTGCGTTTGCATCCCAGTGCTTCTATGATGCAGCAGCCTAGGTCAGGGTAGACAAGATCTGCATTAGAAGCTGGTGTTTCAACCCTAAAATATACACAAAGCTTCTCCCCACTGTTCTTTGCCTAGCTTCATTAACTGAACTCTTTCAGTACTCTCCATACTATTGAAATGTAAGAGAGACCAGGGTAAAATTTATTCATTCTTATTTAGCATACCTCAGACATATTTGCCTGGGTATACAGTCATTATAATGTTATATATTTCCAAAGAATGGATAATAGGGGAAATTTGTCCAACAACCCAGAGTTATTATCACGTAGAATGAGAAAAATCAGTTATAATTTCGAGCACTTATGTTTGGATGTTAAAAACAGAAGAAAAAGGACTGAAGAGATAGCTTGGTGGTAAAGTGCTAGCCATACAAACCTGAGGACATGAGTTCAATTCTCCAGAAATGTGGCAAAGTTGGAAGCAGAGACAGAAGAATCCCTGGAAACTTGTGGCCCAGATAGTCTGATGTTCACTGGTGTGAGCTATAGAATAAATTTAAAAGAGGCAGTTTTTTTTTCCTAACCCAGCTAACTCCCAAATAGTTGAGACTGAGATCTATGGATCTATTCAACAGGCTTTAAGCACAATAACTGAACAAATATTCCTAGCCCTCTGTGCTATCTAGCTACTTCCCAGCCATATGCTCTGAGTTACTTGCATTTTAGTCTTTCCTTGGTTCACTCTGTGCTGTCCTCATTGGTGACTCCTCCTCATGCCTGACCTCATGGTGACCTTCTTCTTCTACCTGTCTCATGGCCTGTCTTCTCCTGGACCCTTACCTGCCTTGTGGCTCTTTCTCTTGGATCTTTTCGCTGAGACAGCTGGTTGGGATCAGAAGTCCAGCCTTTGTATCTCCTCTACCCAGTCATTGGCAGTTCAACTTTTTATAACCAATCAGAGATAATTGGGAAGCAATCTTTACACCACATTGAATATTCTTCAATATTCATGACAATGCCCATGCCATCTGTCCCAACACTAGAAGTAATTGGGACCAGCAGGACCCAGACACCTAGGAATTCCACCTGATCAGTGGCCCTGTTTTCTTCCTGTCTGGGCTGGTGTCCTGAGCAGACCTTGGGCATGAACTCAGCAGCCAGTCCCACAACACCCAGAAGAAGCTCCATCCCAGGCGCTCCAACACACCCAGCATCACAGGATCACAGGATCACAAGAGCCTGGTCACACTAGAATTTCAGGGTCTCAGAGGCAGCTTGACTTCCAGGAGCTCTGCACCCCCAAGATCTCAGGCTCACTGGATCCCACAATCCCAGAATTCCAGAGACAGCTGAACCCTGAGGAGTTCTGACACAACCAGGATCACAGGAGCGACAGGCTCCAGTCAGACATAGCCAGGGCAGGTAGCACTAGAGATAATCAGATGGTGGGAGGCATCTGAAAATAAGAAATAAGAAAATAAGCATCAGAAACCAAGGTTACTTGGCATCATCAGAGCCAAATTCTCCCACCATAACAAGCCCTGGATACACCATTACATTGGAAAAGTAAGATTCAGATCTAAAATCACTTCTCATAATGATGATAGAGGACATTAAGAAGGACATAAATAGAGAAATACAGGAGAACACAGGTAAAAAGATAAAAGCCCTTAAAAGGGAAACACAAAAATCCCTTAAAGAATTATAGGAAAACACAATCAGACATAGAAAATGAACAAAACCATCCAAGATCTAAAAATGGAAAGAGAAACAATAAAGAAATCACAAAGGGAGACAACCCTGGAGTTAGAAAACCTAGGAAAGAGATCAGGAGTCATAGATGCAAGCATCACCAACAGAATACAAGAGATAGAAGAGAGAATCTCAGGTGCAGAAAGATACCATAGAAAACATTGACACAACAGTCAAAGAAAATGCAAAATGCAAAAAGCTCCTAACCCAAAATATCCAGGAAATCCAGGACACAATGAGAAGACAGAACCTAAGGATAATAGGTATAGAATAGAGCAAAGATTCCCTACTTAAAGGGCCAATATCTTCAATAAAATTATAGAAGAAAACGTCCCCAACTTAAAGAAAGAAATGCCCATGAACATACAAGAAGACTACAGAACTCCAAATAGACTAGACTAGAAAAGAAATTCCTCCTGTCACATAATAATCAACACCAAATGCACTAAACAAAGAAAGAATAAAGGAAAAAGCAAGGGAAAAAGGTCAAGTAACATATAAAGGCAGACCTATCATAATTAAACCAGACTTCTCACCAGAAACTATGAAAGCTAGAAGATCCTGGGCAGATGTCATACAGACCCTAAGAGAACACAAATGCCAGCCTAGGCTACTATACCCAGCAAAACTCTCAATTACCATAGATGGAGAAACCGAGATATTCCATGACAAAACCAAATTTACACAATGTCTTTCTATAAATCCAGCACTACAAAGGATAACAGATGGTAAACACCAACACAAGGAGGGAAATTACACCCCAGAAAAAACAAGAACAGAATCTTTCAAACAAAGCCAAAAGAAGGTAGATACACAAACATAATTCTACCTCCTACAACAAAAATATCAGAAAGTAAAAAAATCACTTTTCCTTAATCTCTCTTAACATCAATGGATTCAATTTCCCCCAAAAGATATAGACTAACAGACTGGCTACATAAACAAGACCTGCATTTTGCTGCATACAGGAAACGCACCTCAGTGACAAAGACAGTCATTACCTCAGAGTAAAAGTTTGGAAAACATTTTTTTCCAAGCAAATGGTCCCAAGTAAAAAGCTGGAGTAGCCATTCTAATATAGAATAAAATCAACTTTCAACCAGAAGTTACCAAAAAAGATTAAGGAAAGACACTTCATATTGGTCAAAGAAAAAACCTACCAAGATAAATTCTCAGTTCTGAACATCTATGCTCCAAATGTACGGGCACCCACATTCATAAAAGAAACTTTACTAAAGCTCAAAGCACACATTGCACCTCACACAATAATAGTGGTATATAATAATATAATATAATATAATAATAGTCAACACCCCACTTTCAGCAATAGACAGATCATGGAAACACAAACTAAACGGAGACACAGTGAAAGTAGCAGAAGTTCTGAAACAAATGGATTTAACATATATCTATAGAACATTTGATCCTAAAACAAAATAATATGCCTTCTTCTCAGCACTTCATGACACCTTCTCCAAAATTTGCCATATAATTGGTCACGAAACATGCCTCAACAAAAACAATAAGATTGAGATAATCCCATGCATCCTATCAGATCACCACAGGCTAAGGCTAGTCTTAAATACCAACAAAAACAACAGAAAGCCCACATACACATGGAAGCTGAACAATGCTCTACTCAACAATAACTTGGTCAAGGAAGAAATAAAGAAAGAAATTAAAGGCTTTTTAGAATTTAATGAAAATGAAGACACATCATTCCAAAACTTACAGGACGCAATGAAAGCAGTGGTAAGAGGAAAACTCATAGCTCTAAGTGCCTCCAAAAAGAAACTGGAGAGAACATACACTAGCAGCTTGAAAGCATACCTGAAAGCTGTAGACCAAAAAGAAGCAACTACAACCAAGAGGAATAGATGGCAGGAAATAATCAAAGTCAGGGCTGAAATCAACTAAATAAAAACAAAACAACTATACAGAGAATCAACAAAACCAGGAGCTGGTTCTTTGAGAAAATCAACAAGATAGATAAACCCTTAGCCAGATTAACCAGAGGGCACAGAGACAGTATCCACATTAATAAAATCGGAAATGAAAAGGGAGATGTAACAATGAAATGTATCAAAAAATAATTATTCTGTCTGTTGAATATTAACAGTTGAAAATATTAAAATCATGTTCTACAAACATCAAAAAAATACACAATCACACATATTGACACATGTAGAATAGACTTTCCTTGTGAAAAAACTTACATGGAAAGATTTTTACTTAGTGTAAATTGTTTGTCTTCTTATATTCTCTATTGGCCTAAAATCTGAGAGTTCTGTCTCAAATTGAGACAAAACAAAAAGCTACTTGTTTAAACTAAGGAGTAATTTTGTTTCCCCTTCTTTTTTTTTTTTTTTTTTTTTTTTTTTTTTTTTTTTTTTTTTTTTTTTTTTTTTTTTTTTTTTTTTTTTTTTTTTTTTTTTTTTTTTTTTTTTTTTTTTTTTTTTTTTTTTTTTTTTTTTTTTGGTTTTTCGAGACAGGGTTTCTCTGTATAGCCCTGGCTGTCCTGGAACTCTGTAGACCAGGCTGGCCTCGAACTCAGAAATCTGCCTGCGTCTGCCTCCCAAGTGCTGGGATTAAAGGTGTGCGCCACCACGCCCGGCTCTGTTTCCCCTTCTAAGCAGTACTGAAGCATCCACATTTTGGCCTTCCTTCTTCTTGAGCTTCATATGGTCTGTGAGTTGTATTATGGGTACTCCAAAATTTTTGCCTAATATCCACTTCACAATGAGTTCATAACCACCAGAAGTAGAAAGTAGAAGGGACCTGGGAAGGAGAGAGGAGAGGGAGGGAAAAAGGGGGGCAGGATCAGGTGTAAGAGGAGATGGAGGAGATGTACTGAGGGTCAGGATATTGAACAGAGATGTGTAGCAGTGGGGGATAGAGAATTGGGGTAGCCACTAGAAAGTCCCAGATGCTTGGAAAGCAAGAGACTCCCAGGACCCAATGGGGATATCATTAGCTGAAATACCCAACAAAGGGAAGAGAGAACATGTAGAGACCTTATTCAGAGATCAGGCACTACCACCGGTTGAGGGATGGGGTCACACTCATTTCAAAAATATTAACCTGTTGAAAGGAAATGCAGGGACAAAGAGTAGAGCAGAGACCAAAGGAAAGGCCATTCAGAGAACACCCCACCTATGGATCCAACCCATCTGCAAACATCAAACCCAGACCCTATTGCTGATGCTAATAAGTGCTTGCTGACAAGAGCCTAATATAGCTGTCCCCTGAGAGGCTCTGCCAGAGCCTGACCAATACAGATGCAGATGCTTGTAGCTGTAGCCAACCATTGGACTGAGCACAGGGACCCCAATGGAGGAGTTAAGGGAAGGACCGAAGGAGCTGAAGGGGTTTGCAACCCAACCCCATAGGAAGAACAACAATATCAACTAACCAGATTCCCCCACAGATCCAAGAACTAAAGCTCCAGCCAAAGTCTACACATGGAGGGAGCCATGGCTCCAGTTGCATATGTACCAGAGGACTGATATAAATTAAAAAAAAAAAATATATATATATATATATCTGATATATATGCTATCACAGAACTACACTCCCACCCTTCTCTGTGTCTTAAGCTTTGCAGAGTCTATGAGTCAGAGACATTAAAATCTATAATACATTCAAAACAAACAAAACCAACGATCTGCACTAGGACTCTAGACCTTAGGAGCACAGGCTCTCTTGCCTACACTGCTTCCCAAGGCTGCTTGCTACCAGGGTCTCTACTTAATTCCAGAAAAACCACTGAACTTTTTACTAAGATTAACTCACCTCGAATTTAATTATGATTCATCCAGAATTCAGTTTGTCATTTGATTTTGGCCGCTGTTAACTCTAGGAGAGAAATCACCATGATAACAAAACCAACAATAACGACACACCTGGTGTTATCTGAGTGATTCCACTCGGGCAGGTTTTGTCCTAGATCTCCCAGATACTGACATCCTGTGGAACCAGAGTGATCAGAAACCCAAGCGTGAAAGCGTTCTCTGTACTGTAGATGGGCAGAGATGACTCACTGAGTTCACACAAGTGCCAAAGCCATGTCACAAGCCTAGACAAGCTGTCTTCAGCTCTTGTCTTCAGCCTTTTAACTTGATTTATATCATGAATTATGTATGTGCTACATACATGGTATGGGATTATCACTTTGATTAAGGATTATTCAAAGAGCACTCAAAAAGTTCTCCCTTGAGGAAGTACAACCACAAATGATGTTGCCAAGAATTTGTGACAGAATTTTACATGCTTTGGCTCTTGTGTCAGTCATGAAAACAGAAAACTCTTGGATAGCTTAAATAGGGAATACATAATATAGGCACTAGAAGAAAAAGTTCTGGGACAGCTGGAGAAAAGACGGGGGTGCAGTGAAGTCACTGACCTGTGAGCTGGGGGGTCATGGAGAAGGTACTGTATAACCCAGAGTCCACATTCACCAGAGGTAGGGAAGAGCAGATACTGTGAGGCCATAGAGGCCACAGCAGTCACCTTGAAGGAAGCCAGAAACCTAATGGCTTCCTGTAGCGCCAACTTCAAGGAGGTCAGAATTAGTACTGCTGCGACTCTCTCTGAAGCTGGATCACATGCATTTTGAGCCTTAAGATAGCAATTTTAATTTAATATGTAGTGTAAATTATGAATATAGAAGATGGCAATAAGACAAAAGGTATGAGATACCTCTTTTCAAAAACTGCAGTAGCTTTAAACTTCTAGTGTCTTATATTGTGTGTGTGTGTGTGTGTGTGTGTTTGTGTATGTGTGTGTAGCCAGTCTATCACAGAGCTACATACCGAACCTTCCCTGTGTCTTAGACTTTGCAGACACTGAGACAGAGCCACTAAACCTATAATAAATGCAAAACAAAAACAAAAACAAAAACAAAACCCAGGAGTAGGATTCTAGGCCTTGGTAGCACAGGCTATCTTTGCGTATGCTGGTCTCATTGCTATTTCCTAGAGTACTGTAGAAAAAATGGTTAGGTGGCATGTCCCTTCGTGCTACTGATGTCTCATCAGCAAAACTAATGAAGCCGCATGAAGAGGGCACCTGAGAAATCAGAACTGGTAGAATGCTGTTCCCCAGAAATGTCAAGCTAGCACTCATTTGAAAAGGAACCAACATTATTGTAGCCAAGACTGAATAATAGCCAACACTTACTTGTCAAGGGTAGCTCTCATCATATTTAATCAGGAAATAGGGTGCATTATGGGTCAAGCTCAGAATCTCTGAAGCTGTTGGGGGAGGCAGCTTCATGGTTACCTAGCAAATTAAAATACTAAGACTGTCTCTGAGGCTAGCACAGTAAAAGCCCTGTCGCCACCTGTGGGCATCTGTGCCACCTCTGCGCTCCTGCACACTAGAATCTCCTTCAGAGACTGAATCTTGGTGCCTTCCAATGTTGTCTTCATCAAAGCAGAGCACCCGATGCCAATGCTCTGCAGCTGCTCCCTGTAGGACTGAAGTCCGGCTATATTGGACTGAATGCCTATCTTCAAGGAATATCAGGAAACGCAAGGTTCTGACTCCTCCCACAGGAAAGTGGTTGTCACTGATGCCATTCAATTCTGGCACTGAGCCATTGTTTGCAATCTAATAATGATTATGAAGATATCACAATTTCTTAAGCACTACGCAAGTCTATAATTCTCAGACATATGTCATGTTTTTTTTTTTTTTTTGAGATGACTACTGTTGTAATTTCTACCTTGCAAATGAGGAAGCAGAGTGCCAAGACATCATTCTAAATAGCTCATGGTCCTGTAGCTATTCAGCACTAGGTCTAGGATTTTGCACTTGAGTTTCTTGATTGCCAAGTCAAGTGTTAACTCTTCTCAATATTGCACATAGTAAGTGCTGAGTTACTACTCGTCCATTTAAAAAAATTCTTTATTTTTATCTTATATTTATGTGTATGTATGTGTATCTGTGTGAGTATATGCCATGTGTGTGTGGGGGGTTCCTGTGGAAGCCAGAAGAAAGATCCTTTGGGGACACAGTTGTGAGTCCCATGCCCTGGATGATGGATGCAGGAAACTGAACTGTGGAAGAGCAGTACTCTTAAACACTAGCTGTCTCTGCAGACTCCCTTTTCTTTTTCTGGATCTTAGAGAATAAAGAGGTGGGGACCAGAGGATACTGAGAACCCTCAGAGGTCTGGATGTAAAGGAGTCCAGTGAGTGGTTGCTGAATCTACCTACAACATATCGGGGCTTTGCATGGGCGCAGTGACCATGGGAGTCAGATCTGTGTCTGTGCAGAAAGCCGGAGAAGAGCAAAATGTTCTCTCTGTTGTCCTGTTGTTTTCTTTTTATCTTTTGCTTTTATCTTATTTTAATAACTGTATACCTTAGAGGATAAATAGTTTTCTACACTGAATATTTACCATTTCTTTGTGTCAAGAATATCATCCCAAAAACCATCTTCTGTTTTGAAATATCAATATAATTGTGATGATGATATCACTTATGAGAACATCAGGACTCACATTTCCCATCCAACTGCCACATTGCACTCACTGGTTAGCCCTCTCCTCTTTACCTCCATAGCCTCTTTCTATTTCCATGCCATCAGCTTCTTTAGATTCCACAAAAGAATGACATCATATGCTGTCTATCTTTCCATGTCTGGTTCATATCACTTACATCATTTAAAAGTATCTTCTGGCATGGAGGATACTGCAGCAGTCAGCATGAGAAATATTGATCAAAGAAGTAAGAGTGCAAACAGGTAGGAGGTTGTTCTGGCATCCAGGGCAAGGCACGCGAAGGAGGTAGCTGTAAATAAGAGTTCTGAATATCTCAGGAAGATCGAACGAGGGATTGCAAAGTTGGACTTCACACACAGAAGCCTGCAGACCACTGACATCATGTTCACATAATTTAGTAATTTAGGTAGTATCATTGATGTTGAAGCAGAGAGCAAATTACTAAGTAATAAACAGGAGGGCATAAGGACAGGAAGCATACACAACTTTACGGGGTTTGTGACTAAAAGACTAAAGTGAAGACAAGAGTAGCTTTGTTAAAAATGGAAGAAGATCAAAAGTGTGATTGGAACCTAAAAATGTGCTTGAAAGCTTTGGGAAAAGAGAAGAGATCATGGATCAGGTAAAGGCCCCGAGTAATAGAGAGCAGATAGGATCTAGAGAACAGGAGCGACCCATCTTGAGTATGTGTTTCTTCCTGCTCGATAGATGGCACAGTTATAGATAAATCTGTCTCTATGGGGAATGGAATGTGAGAAAGATATTCCTCCAAAGGCATTTTCTAATCTTTCTGTGAAATAGAGGAAGTGTTATCCACTGAGGAAGAAGAGATGACTCAGGTGTTAGGCTCAGCCACTGAAGGGAGATAGCAGCTAGTGGCACTTTGGAGCCAGGAGGCAGTGACTATGCCATGTGGGTTTCTGTACAAGTCTGCAGAAGTCAGTGTAGGAGCATGCAAGGCTTACATGATACATATAGGAAAAGTCTCTTCTTGTCTTAGGGTTTCTAGTGCTTCGATAAAACACCATGATCAAACAGTCATTTGGGGAGGAAAGTGTTTATTTGGCTTAAATTTCTAGATGATAGTCCATCTTTGAAGGATATCAAGGCATGGACTCAAGCAGAGCTGGAACTTAGAAGCAGGAGCGGATGCAGAGGCCATGGAGGAGTGTTGCTCATTAGCGCATATTCCATGGTTTGCTCAGCCTATTTCTTATAGCACCCAGGACCACCAGCCCAGGGATGGAACAAGCCACAGTGAGCTGGGCCCTGACCATTACTTGAGAAAATGCCTTACAGCTGGATCTTATGGAGGCATTCTCTTAAGTGAGCTCCTTCTCTGATGACTCTAGCTTGTGTCAAGTTGACATAAAACCAGCCGGTACAGTCTCCAATCAGCAGAGCTGGAGTGGAAGGGGATTGATTCTAACAGACCATAGTTTGAAATAGTTTTTTGCTTGATTACAAGAAACTAGCCAAAGAGACATCCAAGGCCTAGGTGGGGAGTTGGGGTAAAATGTGGCTTGTGAGGAGACAATTGTGGCTATAGTTTGGGAAACTCAACTGAGCTCAAAGCAAAGTTAAGTGGGTTAGGAACAATGGAATGAGGTTTTTTTTGTTTGTTTGTTTTGTTTTTGTTTGTTTGTTTGTTTGTTTTTTTCAGAAGAAGGCTAGAGTTGTAGTAGGATAATGAAATGATGTCACACTGTCTCTAACGGTGACAGTGGCTCCAGTGTGACCCTGGGGATGAAGTGACTGAAGACGATGTCAGGGAAGGGTGCTTCAGAGAAGCAGTTAAGAGTAGGGACATTTATGGAATATTTAGATCTATATATAATCAAACAACCCCAAACTTATTTTCTCTTTTCAAAATTTTCCCCAATAATATTCTTATTTATTCACTTTACATCCCAATCTCAGTACCTCTGTCCTTTTCTCCCTGTCTCACCTTTGCAAATTCCTCCTCCACTATCCCCTCCCCTTCTCTGAGGAGAAGGGGAAGCCCTCCTTGGGTATCACCTTTCCCTGGGACATCTAATTCCAGCAATTCTAAGCACATCTCCTACTGAGACCCAACTAGGCAGTTCAGTTAGGGGAAGGGGATCCAGTGGTAGGCAACGGAGTCAGAGACAGCCCTGTTTCATTTGTTAAGAGACACAAATGAAAACCAAACAGCATATCTGCTACAAGTGTGTAGGGGTCCAGACCCTTCATTCTCTTTGTTTGGCGGCTCCGTCTCTGTGAGCCTCCATGGGCCCAGGTTAGTTGACTTTGTAGTTATTTTTGTGGTTCCCCAGTTTACTTCTAAAGTGGATTTTCATTGATCCTGAGTCACGAAGGTGTGTTTTCCTACACACAGCTGCTGGATTACTTGGGTCACAATGTCTCTTGCAAGTTTTGACCTGTTAGGCGTCTTTGAGTCAGCAACATTGCCAGGTGGCTTTCAGGTTCATGTTGCTCAGAGTTGGACAGTCTAAGTGGCAGCATAAACTAACCTAAGGACGCATCCTAGTACCAGCAAGATACGTAAATAAGTGGGATAGCCACAGAACTAGGCAAGTATTTGATTAAAGCTTTTTCATTAAAAAAATAAATAAAACTCAATAAAATGTGAGTTACTACTTCCCCCTTTCTTGAATGAGACAATTCTCATTTCTTGCAAGGCATTTCCAAAAGATGGTCATCCTTAGAAACACAGGCAGGATCACTCAGTGACATGGTAAACACATGTCAGAAGCAGAGATGAGGGATTTTGGATAGATAACAACAGATGGGTGAGCCTAGTGAAAGGAGGGAAGGGGACACTTACTGGATGAGACAGGCTGGGAGTCTCTGGATCAGTACCACTGAAAGTGGGGTGCACTGTCTTGCTCCTGACACACCATTTCTCCGGACTTTCCTGTACCTGCTGACGGACACTTGGTCTTGTCCAGTGAATTCAGACACTGGAAGGCGATTCCCTTTTATGTTTCTAACATCCTCAAAGGTTCTGTATTCGTCTCAAAAGTCACCAAGATCTGTTAATGAGTTTTTATGCCTGGATTATCTTCAAAACTCCAAAGAATGATTTGTCAGGCTCATGGCACACTACTGCTGACAGTCACAAAGGGAAGGGGTTACAGAGCCATTCCACCTTAGATGGGTGGAGGGACTTCCTTGGGAATTGTGGTTGCTCTGGGAGTGTCTTTGCAGATGGGGTTAGAAGCCTCTGCTCATTTGACTCTGCTCCCTGCCAACCCTAGAACAAGATCATGTGAAATGCACTAGATACGCAGCAGATGAGGAATACATTGGCTTGTTTTTATAGATTAAATGCAGGGACTGTAGTGATTCTGTGTTCCCCCAAATATTACAGACAGACAGACAGACAGACAGACAGACAGACACACACACACACACACACACATACACACACACTTGCAGCTATGTAAAACACACCAGTGTTTTAGCTGGGTGTGGCTGTACATTTCTGCAGTCCCAGCTCATGGATGGGGGAGGCAGGAGGATCATTGAGACCAGTTGGAGCTAGTGAGTTAATGTCCAAGATGAGCTTTATATGAGGCATTGCCTCAAAACAATTAAGGGTTACATGCTGCTCTGTGGTAGGGAGCTTGCATAGTATGTAAGGGTCTTAGGTAGGGAGTAGAATGATAGGTCCATGGCTGGGAATACTGGCTACTCTTCCAGAGGTGCTGAGCTTGATCCATATCATCAACATGGTGGCTTACAGACATTAGTAACACTAGTCTCAGAGGACCTGACATCCTCTTCTGGCCTCTGAGAGCACTGAATGCATGCAGTAGTGCACGTATGTACATGGAGGCAAAAACCCAGACACAGACACAGGCACAAGGTGCCCATGTGCATACACACACTTCCAGTCTTGGGTTTGATCCTGGTCACTGCAGAAAATAAAAGTGAGTGTCTTTGATTATGTTATACAGTCAAGCAGGAATGCCAAACCTTTAATAAGCAAGGATCTTATAACATATCCATAGCTATATGATTAGGATCTGCTCACTGGTGAAATGTGTATCTCCACAAACATGGCATGAAGCACTAAGACAGAGTTCATCTCTTGCTCATAGACAGTCCAAGGTGAATTTTCTTTGTGGATAGTTGGCTCTTGAGTTCTCTAGTGACTGATCCAAGCTCTTTCTGAGTGTTACTCTGCAATCTTTAACGTGTGGCTTCAAAGGACTGCTTCAAACCAGTGAAACAGAAATTAGTACAAAGGATTGATTGAGCACTCAAGAATCTTTCAGGACTGAAAATGGCAAGTACAGATAAGAGTGTGTGTCCACAGTAGGATAGTCACTGGGGCATTGGGGGGAGGGTCAGGGCATCAAGGAACAACTCTTCTACCTAGCATGATGATATAAGTAGACAAAAGAAATTGACAGAGAAACAACAGCCCAGACCTGAAGGAGAACTAGGAAGCCAGAAGGTTACATATCAGGGGAAATATCTACACTAGAATTTGTAGCAAAGTCTCTTAACTTTCTAAACTTGACTAAAAGAAACACACCATTCAATAATACAAAGCTGGCAAATTGACAAGCCGAAATGTGGGAAGGAGCTAGGCAAGAGGCCCAAACTAGAAGGCACAGCTCCAAGAATGCTCAAGCAATACCCACACAAGAAATCAGATAGGTGGACTGAAATCAAGAAGCCATTGAGACCTTGAAGCAAAGGAAAATCAACCATAAAAGCTGATAAAAGAACTGGCTGGCTGATGGGCGAGCTGCCTGGCCTTCGTATCTGCTTGTTGGCAGAGAGGCTGCCTGGACTCTGAGTTCATTCTTTCATGTTTTTGATTTGGTGTAATAATATCTACTTCCTAATAATTGGCCAGAGAATCAAGTGAAATGATGTGTGTGGAGACTGGTGGACTGACAGAATGAGAAAGAGACTAATTTTAAATGTTTTGATTTTTGACATTTTTATAAAGCTTAGAGCTAAGGAAGGAGGGCTGCTGTGAAGGAAGGAGATGTTTTTGAAGATATTTTGTGATGGAAAGTATTCTCAATCCTGAATCAGAAAAAAGGGGATGCTGGTAAGAACTGCTTTACCTAAACTCTCTATTTTGGACATCGAGAATGTGACAGGTTCTGTGTGCTTTATAAAAGTCCACCCTTCCTGTCATCCACCCTCCATCCTTTCTGTGCTTTCATTTTCTCCTCTGCCTCCCTTCCTCTGTTCCAACCTCCTTCTCTCCTCTCTTCCTTCTAGCCTCTCCCCTTAGCATTTCTTCCTGTTTAATTTTTTTCCAGTGCTTGCTTATATTAAAGTTCCAGGATGTGGTTGACTACAATTTCATGTATAAGAACTCTAGATGGGTGTGGGGGGCAGGTGTTGTGATGATTAATTTTGCCAATATGGCAGAGCCTTGAGTGGCCTAGGAGACAAGCATCTGGCACATCTGAGAGGGACTTTCTAGAGTGTCATTTCCTGGACTGGGGTTCTGGACAACATAAAAAGGAGAAGGTGGACTGGATGTTAGCATTCATCTCTCTCTGTTTCAGACTGTGGATTGATTCAGTGTGACCAGCTGCCTCAGGTTCCTGTCTCAAAGATTTGCACACCACAATATTGCCCACCCGTGGGTCCTTTGTTGAGAAGATTTGGCTAAAATATGCTAGTATATAGTCTGAAGATTATAATTACCTTTAACCTACATTTAATTTTCATGCTATTAATAAAAATTATTTTACAAATAAAGATATTTATACAGGTTTTATTTATAGCAGTAAAAAGTTTAAAAGCAGATTTAATGTGCAAAGTTTTATGAATGGAAAATTTAACTGTTATGGAAACACAATGAGGTATAATTTTTAAAAATTATGAAGTTCTTTAGTAAAGTCGAGCTTTGTTATGGTTGGGCATCAGTTTTCCAAGCGATAAGAACCGTAGTCAAAACTAAACAGGGAAGAAAAGCCTAAAAATAAACACAACAGCACTGGGGACTGGCCTGTATGGTCAGGTGGTATTTTATGATTTTTCAGTATTTTCATACCTTCTGCTTCACCCATCATTTTATATTGTATAAAGTCAGCTTTAGTTTTGGGGAGAATTGACCCTTCTTAATTTTCTGCTGACACACACAAGAGTGATACCAATAACAAAACAAATCGGCTTTGTGGATTATAATGTAAGTTATGCTTTGCAGAAGAGAAACTTATATGGTTCTGAAGGTGCTTCAAACCCATGTAACATGAACTTTTGTATAAGCAATTTCACTTGTAAGTCAAAGTCTACAAGAGCTGGGGAGGAAGAATGGCATCTACATTGTTGGAGCAATATTTCCTGTCCCTGCCACTGGGACAGCTCAGGTCCTTTGGCCTCACTTGAGTTCGTCTGAATCACAAAGACTCTGATAGAATCAATTGGAGTGGGAGTGAACTCATCTTTGCAACAATGTGGAGATTCTTAACTTTGGCCACTGGTACCTATGAAAGCTTTTTAAAGATGGGGGGAGGGCTCTGGGTAAATAAATACTTGCCTAATTATTTGCAACTGACAAACATCACAAACACCATGATTGCTGGGTGTTCTTGACTCCATTCTAAGTCACAGTGGGAGATGCAAGAGAACAAAGTAGCCTTGATCATAATTCCATTTGATTAGAGAAACGTTGAGATGTGTAAATATTCTCCAAGTCGAAGGGAATAGTCACCGATAGTTAAAAAGAGATACATAGTTTATTCAGTAAATAAATCTTTTCTGTTAATCCAGAAGGAAAGAAGGACTGGCAGTGATTTAGAAGAATAACGTGGAGTTGCTGGAGGCTACTAAAGAGAGAGAGAAAATGGATGAGGTAGAACCAAATTTTCTTATCCAGCCAAGATTTTAAAATTTAAAGCATAAAGTGGTGATTTGGTTAGGGCAGAACAGAACCAAAAGGACTTTATCTATATCTATCCATCCATCTATCTATATATCAACATATCTATCTATCTACCTATCTATCACCTATCTTAATAAATTTCTTTCCCTGTCTCTGTCTCTCTCTGCATGTCTCTGTCTCTGTCTCTCTTTCTGTGTTTATATAAACTTAACATAAAAGCCTAAGTCACACAGTTAAGTTGTGCCCCAAAACTGAGGATATGATAGTTACTTGGTCCTTGGGTCTGGATACCTCAAGTCAGAGTATTCCCACAATGGCCATCTTTCATTGGGGCTGGGCAACCTGTAGTTACTCATTGCACAAGATGAGGAGCCACCATAGTCCCAGTCTGGTTCAGGGAGCCCAGACAGTTCCCAGGGAGCCACTGGTCTCCAGTCTCCAATCTCCAGAAAAACCTGGAAATGCAGGTTCTGCTATCACCTAAGGAAACAGCAGCAGAAGCAAGAGGACAAACCAACATAGGGAGCCAGAAATAGGCCAAGACACAGGTGAGATAAACTCCCTTGTGAAATGCCCTTTCTCACCCCAGCTGCACCGGAAGGTGCCACCCACAGTCCAGTCTGTGAGCCTCCCCACGTCAATCAAGAAAATCCCATAACTCCTCAGGCTCAGCTCCCTATTCAGGTGATTCTAATTTGTGGCAAGTTAAATTAAAACCAGCCACAATAAATGTACACAGAGCACCATTTTTTTTAATATCTGAAGCCTTATTTGGCTTATATGCTAATAGAGCATAAACACACATTCAGTGTTGAAGTAGGACAGTGAACCATAAAGTTTACTCATGAGGGTAAATATGACAGATTTTAAATTTGTAGGGAAAATATATATCACAGATGACAGAAAAAAATGACTTGAGTACGATTTTTCTTATCCATGCAAATGAAGGTACACGGTGGTACAGGAAGTATCACAGTCTATTTATAACAGGGATTCCTAAGTGCCTGGCTTCAGCTAAGCTCTCTGACATTCTCCATTCAGATTTGTTCAGACACAAAGCTGTATTTAATTTTCTTTCTGAGGTTTCACAATGGAGTTGAAAAGTACTGATTCATGATCATTACATTGTAGATGAGTGTGTATACACACACACACACACACACACACATATACATCATATACATATATATTTAAAAGGCCTGGATCAAAGGCTTTATTTTGCCTTCTGTTCAGAACTTTCTAATAAGTATTTCTCCAACTTAAATGTATATGAGAATCCCTCTTTCTCTCTCTCTCTCTCTCTCTCTGTGTGTGTGTGCGCACATGCACGCTTAAATACAGATTGAAGAATAAGCAAAGCTATCTTTCATGGGGGCATTAGTACAGTGCCTCCATTTTTAGGGCTAGTGACTAGGAGCAGCATCAGGGAATTTACTTGAATATCTCAAATGTCATACATCTATAAATATGTTGTATGTTGCATTTCAGAGTTGTGTGTCTTACCACATGGCTGTTATTCCACAACTGTATCAAACAAAGAAACAAAGAGAAAGATGAATAAATGAATGAATGAATGAATGAATCAATCAATCAATAAAATGCCACCTTAAGGACTGGCCCCACTGCCATAATGCTGGGGCTTGCTGGCTGGAATACCCTTGTCTCAAATGTTAGGCACGAGTAAAGAGACAACAGGTGGATTCTGCATTTTCTCTCGATGGGGCCCACAGCCATTTTTACAGCAAGCATGGACTCCCACTGTCACTGGTTCCCTCTTCTCAGGATACACACTAGTGAACGCTGAGTACTTTTTTTTTTTCTTTGCAAAGATGGAAGTGAGTGGTACTTCTCAGAGTTGCATAGTTTCTGTCCTGGGGAAAGGTCCTTTAGGCTCATTTTAATTCTTACTCTTTCTACAAACCTGCTGCAAAAAGGGACCTGCTCACACTTGCAGTCTGACCAGAGGAATCAGGCTTAGGTTTAGCAGGACGGAAGCATTTTTATACCATCCACTAGTTTGCTTAGTCCTCTCATGTGGTTCCCTGAACCCTTTGGTAGGCCCAGTTACCTCCGGATTTGATCATTGCCAGGCTTCAGCTTCTGTTCAGCCCCAGAGGATGTGGTGTGGGTCATTCTTGTTGGGATTACTCTCCTCAAGCCCATTCTGCACCTTAGTACCCCATCTGCAGATCGTACTCAGAAGAGGAAAGCCATCCAAAGACTTGCTAGTGACAAAGGGAAACTTCTCACAAATGAAATGGAAAAATGATCAATCATCGACTCCTGTTGTGAGTCAAACACTGTGGAAACCAAGTTGCTGTCAGTTCTAGCTTGACAGACCCTACTTCTTAACAGACAAGAGCACCTCCAGCAATGATTAGGGAAGGTATGGAGAAAAAGTGACCCTGGACTCATTAAAAAAAGTTCCCTGTAATTATGAAGTTTTTACCTTCAGTTGTTAAAATAGTTGTTCATTTTTCCTGGTTTCTAACTTAGCTTGGCTCCAAATCCTAAAACAAAAATAGGAGATGCAATTTGAGGTTTTTATGGTTGCAGATAAAAATCCCTCTGTACACAATGAGCACACACATTCTTTTTTTTTTTTTTTTTTTTTTTTTTTTCAGCAAACTACCACCAGACTACAGATGCCTGAGGAATAGTCTGGTCTGAACTGAGTCATGGAGAAAAGTAATCAGTTTTTAGTTGTTCAGCCAAGCCCACATTTCCCTGGTTGTTTGCTTACTCCCTGCCAACACAGAAACATCAAAGGAACAACAAGATACCAGAGGCCAGCTCCGCTTTAAAAGAAGGCACTGTCTTTGTTTTTTTTTGTTTTTTCATCTATTCAACAAATATTTATGGGATGCCTACCATATGTCAGACAGGGTTATAGGTAAGAAGGGTACAAATCAGCAAGAAAAAAAAACAACAGCGAAAAAGGCAATTGCTCTCATTCTGAGGGAAATGTTTTATGATTCATAATATGACATCAACAGGAAAATAAATATGTATTCATAGATGAGAGAAAGCAATCAGAGCACCGCTGTCTTCAGAGTCTAATGGAGACCTCATCTCCCAAACTGTAAGTCAAATGAAAGAAACTTTAAGTATGTCACACTGTGGTTTTTACTCAAGTCTGTTTTGTCTTAAAATGGGCTTGATATAACATTTGGCCACCTTGCCTGTTTTTGAGTTCACTTCAGGGCTATTAAACACACCTGGACGGTTGGTGACTCTCACCAGCAGCCCACTACATAACTCTTTATCTTGGAAAGTTGATGCTCTACTTATGAAACAATTCCTTGTCTACATTATCCACACTGCTTGGCACACACGATCCTAGAATTTGTCTATATGATTTGACAAGTTTAGTATCATCTAGGCAGAATTTGCGTTTGTCTTTGTGTGCCTGGCTTATCTTACTCATCATAATATTCCTCAAGATTCACCTGTGTGCAGAGCATTGGGTTGTACTGTACTTATTATCCTGTTCTGTTCTGTATTGTGTTATATGTATTGTATGCATACACTGCATTTTGCTTCTCTGCCAGTACACAAATAGATGCTGGAGTACTCGACATATTGGTTATTTTGAAGAATGCTTTTATGAACACATGTGCATAAATATGTCTTTGAAGCACGATTATCAGTTCTTTTTGTAAATACCCAGAATGGATGTTCCTGCATCATATATGGTGATAATATTTTTAAAATTTTTGAAGAAATCCAACATACGTTTTTTGCAGAGTGTTGTATCTTTTCAACCATCAGTGCATAAACATTCCAGTTTATCCACATTGTTACCATCACTGTCATTCATCCATCTTGAGAGTGGTCATCTTAATGAGTGTGCAGTGGCATCTTGCTGAAATGTGGACTGAGATACTCCTACCAGGTCACAACCATATCTAAAAGCCCGTAACACTGACCTTTGGTACTGGAGCCATGTGATTGTGGACAGATGGAATGTTACAGATCATGGAGTCAAAATTATCTTGCGTTATCTTCAGTCTCTTTTCATAGTCATTTACTACCAACCTTTGTATCTAGCACTTTTTCTTTGGTGACTATTGGCTAAAACTTTGGAATGCATAGTTTTGACAGATTTGTGTCCTCTGCACTTGACAGACTGTGTATTAGCATCCAAATCTTGAGAAAGATTTCGCCTTGTAAATGACAATTAAACCATACAGTAGAGATTTCCCTCCCGCTTTGTGGGCCATCTGCTTGGTGGTTCACCTCTTCTCTTGTGTAACTATAATAAGATCATGTGACCTCTTTCAAGGGACACCAGGATGCTCTCTGGTAATGTGGATTTGTGTTCCTGGGTCGTGGTCACTCTAATTTGTTACAGAATAAAGTTTGATTGTTTCTAATTCAGAGTTGTTATTTGAAGCACAGTGGTCAGACTGTCATTTCATTGTTGTCATAGGCAATATACAGAGAAGAAAACTGAAATGACATCTAAATGTATGAGAATGAATAAGCACAGTGTACAGGTAAAAGGTACCCACAAGTGTCACTGGTGGCTGTACCCGCTGCGCTGTCAAACCTGTTAGATAAACAAACAGCAATTTAAAAATCTGTCATCTTTTTCTTTCATGCCACCCATACTTCCAGCTCAGAGAGGCTTTGACCAAGCAGTCATTCTCACTAGGCCTGTGCCAGCCACAGGCAGTATAATTCATTTTACTGGTTATATCATAATGTTCTCAATATAGGGGTGCTATATGAAAGTGAACAGCAGGGAAGCAAGAACTAGAATTCCAGACTCAACCAGTTGTCTTATCACTTATCCCCAGAGTTTGAGTAGGTGGTAGAATAGCTATTCTTAATCTCTAAGTCTCCAATAAATCAAAACTTTTGTATGAAAATTATGTCTTTCTTCAAAGTGACCAATTATCAATACTATTTAATGTAGTTCCCTTTAATCTTTGGTGATTATAATATAATTACATTGTTTCCTCCTTCTTTTTCCTCTGTTCATACACCTTACCAGGTTCCTTACCCTTCTTGCTCTTTGTCAAATTCATGTCCTCTTTTTCTTTACATTACACACACACACACACACACACACACACACACACACCTTGTTCAAAGTTTTATAGTGTTACTTGTGTGTGTTTGTAAAATGGGCTGTCTTCTTAATACCATTATTTTTATTTGCCTACAGGAAATGACTCAAGTTGCACATAATGAACTATCTGATGACTATCATTGGATTCCTATTTATACCTCTATAAGGTTATGGTAATATTCAAAATTACAGAATATTGGAAGTCTACATTTCTTTTCTGTAGAACCAAATATCCATTACAATGCTATTTATTATACAATTTTGCACATGGTCAATGAATTTCTGGGACTTTGAAAGTACTTACGATGAAGTATAAACTCAATGTCTGTGTCACAATATCTATATTTAAAATGCTCAGTATATGGCTGTGGCTAGTGGTTACCATAGGTGTAGAATGTGTCCATTGTCACAGAATTTTGAGTGAACAGCAGTGATCTAAGAAAGTGCATATCCTTCCGTTTTGGTCATGTTGTTGTTGTTGTTGTTGTTGGAGACAATATCCCTATGAAGCTCTTTCTGTCCTGGAGTTCACTATGAAGGCTAGACTGGCTTCCAATTACAGAGCTCCTCTTGCCTCATCCTCCCCAGTGCTGGGATTAAATGCAGGTTCCACCATGCCCCGTTTTGCTTACTTTCAGAAATAAAGATTGACAGGTTCTTAAACTGCATGTCTGAGTCAGTTTGATGGGACTCAAAAGGGAAACACAGTATTCACAGTGCAGCACTGGGGGAGTCTGCAACGCCAGGAGAAGGAAGGGACAGAAAGAAATTTCCTTAGCTTGTGAGCTTTAGCTCCTGTTGCCACTCCTCAAGTGTAACAGTTACTGCTCAATTGTAAGGTCCTTGTACTACCTCACCATGTCTACTTGGGACTGTTTTAATGTCCCTTAGTAGGTGAGGAAAAGACAGACACATGCATAGGGATTCAGGTATTATCATCTACTGGGTGAAGTATTTCACAGAACTTAGATATTAACATGTTCTTAACCTTAGGGTTGGTACAGGCTAGAGGTCTACAAAGGCTGGTGGATATTTAACCAATAGTCACAAAAGGAAACGGAAAAGTGCTAGTTCAGTTTGGTTCCATGGCCCAGAGAGAGCCCTACTAGTAGGTGTGGCTTTGTTGAAGGAAGTGTTTCACTTTGTGGGTGGGCTTTGAGACTCCCCTCTTAGCTACCTATAAGCCAGTCTCTTCCTGGTTACCTTCAGATCAAGATGTAGAACTTTCAGTTCCTCCAGTATTACATATGTCTTCTTTCTGCCATGCTTCCTGCCATGGTGATAATGTTCTCAACTTCTGAAAATGTAAACCAACCCCAAATAAATGTTGTCCTTTATAAGAGGTGCCTTGGTCATGGTGTCTCTTCACAACAATGGAAACCCTAACTAAGACAATCAGATACAAAGGTAGATAGTACAAGATTATTAAACAAGACTAAAAATAAGCAAAGGTAACTTTCTCTATAACATTCCATCTCTTCACACACACACACACACACACACACACACAAACACACACACACACACACACACACACACACACACACACACACACACACTTAACATACTCCCAAGGCCAGAGAAGTTAGTTGGTAAAAACTCCTATCTTTGCCAAACTGAGGAAATATGGACCATCACCCAAACCTTGAGTCACATCGTGCCAAACGCATCTCAGCATCTGCTATGAGATTTATAGAAAAGCTTGGCAAGTCTGCTGCGCACGAGCACTTCCGAATGGAGAGTGAGGCTATTTAAAGCATAATGAAGCCAATGATGGTATTTTAATACTAATAAGGAACTAATGAAGAATGCCTTCCATGCCAAACCAAACTACTGCAGAAAGTGCCAAAAACAGTCTGTTTACCTTCAAGGCCAACCGTCTAAACACTCGGATGCCTTACAGATGAGAACTCAACAGTCCCGCTGCTTTAGAGTGGAGATTTAAAGGTTTAAGAAAACTTTTGGCCTAAAATTGATCTTCATCTCTGGGCTCAATCCATATGTTTCTGTGGATAAAAATAAGCCCTCAGATGATATTTGATGAGCTGTACGGAATTTACAGCATTTCTATCTAAGTTTCTAAAGTATAAAGGAGGCGCCTTTGTGATATGCTTAGAATTTCTAAAGGAGATACATTGTCAAAGCAGCAGTGCACTGTTTTGCCCCTCTTTAGTCACTTTAAATCCTATATCACGTTGCCTTTGGAGTAAATGGTTGTCTTGCTTCTTAAAGGTTTCTTTTCCTCACACACCTTTTGTCTTGATTTAGTGTTTGATCATATATCAGCATTCACAGAAACGCTCCTAGTTTATATACTGTTAGGAAAATATGTGCAATAGGCTTGCAAATCATGAATATTAAAACTGCATCATCCTACAGAGCACCACAAAACCTCATGTTAAACACGAAAACAAGAACCTACACACAGAGCTGATAACTGAGTAGGAGTAGCTATGTATGTCTGATATTTAGTGCTACTAAAACATTTTCAGCGGCAATCATTATAGTCTGTTGAACACTTCTTGTGCTCGGGTTGCTTTATTAAAAGGCTGAAGTAAGTAAATGTGCTAACACATTGCATTATCATTTCAATCTTCTTACCAACTGTTTAGGTCAGTGCTATAGTTAGCTCCACTTCGAAGAGAAGAAAATGGAGCTTACAGGAGGTAAATGAGTGTCGAGGGTCACACACTGGGATTCTCCTGGGCTAAGATTCAGACTCAAGTTAACTCCAGAACCTGAGTTCTCAGCTACCGAATTGTGTGGTCAGAGCAGATTTTTCCTTGGGGGGGAAAATGATCACATACCTGGAAAGACCAAAACATGTTTTTATCACCAGTGAAAACATGTTTTTATCACCAGTGGAAAATGCTCTTTAAGACAGACCCAAAAGGCTGCAGCTGTGTGTCACAGGTGTCCTATGCATTTCAGAGATATTAGCAGGACAAAACAATAATTATCACTTTAATTCATATCAAATAATTATCCATCTTATCCTAATCTCTTCAAAACTAGCATAGAATATTGCTGTCAAAGAGAAGTAGTTGTCATATGTCTCTAGCTTGTTTTCTTATCTAGGAGAAGTTATTCTACATTTTGATTTTCCTTTGTTCGAATGAAATACATTGTTGGACAGGGAAAACCCTATAAAATGTACTAACATGCTTTTTCTTTCTTTAAGCTCAACTATCTCTCCTCTGCCGCATGGATGCATATTTGAGGGTTTATATCTGAAAGACAGAGAAGTCATGAAGAAATTGGTGCTGACTTTGGTCTTGATTCTTCTTCAAAGTCAAGTTCCCACTTAATTGCTCTGAAATCCAAATAATTCTCCAGTTATCAGAAAGAAGTCTCTGGCTGGCTTCCATTTGATGGCAATGTGCAAGGATATCAATAGACCACTTTTAATCCAGCCAATGAGTTTGTGTTCTTTCATTGGGAGGGCTTTCTTCTTTAACCCCCCCCCTCCTTGGATAAAGATGTCACTGTCAACCAGAGCTGCTGGGAGTGTGGCCCACCTGCTTTCATTGCCTATTGGATTGTTCTCTGGACACTTCTTTATGTTCCAGGCACAATAAGGAGGAACTTTGGTGATCCTTGGTAGATTTCATCTCTGTGGTCTGAGCCCAATCAAACTCAGACTATGGAAAATCATGAGACCAATTAATTACAGTCATTAGTGGCCACCCAGTTGCTGAGTGTGGTTATAGTTACAACAAAGACCAGTTTTTATACATTTTACCACAGTGCTTATTAGAATCATTGAGATCTGGGACTCTACTATTGATGCCTTTATAGTTACACTGTAATTTTCAAATGAAGACAATCTTAGTAATTGACACTTATTATTATTATTATTATTATTATTACTACTATTATCACTCCAGATTTTATTCCCCACCCCCCAGTTTACCCTCCAACTGTTCCACATCCCACACCTCCTCCCCACCCTGTCTCCACGAGGATGCCCCCACTCCCCCATCCTACCTGACCTCTAAACTCCCTGGGGCCTCCAGTCTCTTGAGAGTTAGGTTCATTTTCTCTGATTGAACCCAGACCCAGCAGTCCTCTGCTGTATATGTGTTGGGGGCCTCATAATCAGCTGGTGTATGCTGCTTGTTTGGTGGTCCAGTTTTTGAGAGATCTGGGGGTCCAGATTAACAGAGACTGCTGGTCTTCCTACAGGATCACCCTTCTCTTCCTCAGCTTCTTTCTGCCTTTCCCTAATTCAACCACAGGGCTCAGCAGCTTCTGTCCATTGGTTGGGTGCAAATATCTGCATCTGACTCTTTCAGCTGCTTGTTGGGTCTTCCAGAAGTGCAGTCATGCGAGGTCCCTTTTTGTGAGCACCCCATAGCCTCAGTAATAGTGTCAAGGCTTGGGACCTTTCTTTGAGCTGGATCCCATTTTGGGCCTGTCACTGGACCTTCTTTTCCTCAGGCTCCTCTCCATTTCCATCCCTGCAGTTCTTTCAGACAGGAATAATTATGGGTCAGAGTTTTGACTGCGGGATGGCAACCCTCTCCCTCACTTGATGCCCTGTCTTCCTGCTGGAGGTGGGCTCTATAAGTTCCTTCTCCTTACTGTAGGGCATCTCATCTAAGGTCCCTCCTTTTGAGTCCTGAAAGTCTCTCACCTCCTAGGTTTCTGGTGCATTCTGGAAAACCTCCCCCCACCCCCAACCTCCTACCTCCTGAGGTTGTCTGTTTCCATTCTTTCTGCTGGCTCTTCTTTTCCTTCACCCAATACCAGATCAGGTTCCCCTCTCCTACACCCCTCCACCCCACACCCCCATCCACTTTCCTCCCAGGTCCCTCACTCCCTCCCCACTTGTAATTGCTTTCTTCTCCCTCCCAAGTAGAACGGAGACATCCTCACTTGGGTCTTTTAGAGACACCCCCCCCCCAAATTCTACCAGACAACTTCTCCAGCTGACAAACAACTTCAGCAAAGTGGCTGGATATAAAATTAACTCAAATAAATCAGTAGCCTTCCTCTACTCAAAGGAAAATACTGTTAGGAAAATGTGTGCAATAGGCTGAGAGAGAAATTAGGAAAACCAACTCCCTTCACAATAGCCACAAATAATATAAAATATCTTGGGGTAACTCTAACCAAACTAGTAATTGACATTTTTATAGGTGAAAAAAACAAGCCCAAAGAGGTTAAGACTTATCCAAGGTCAATCTGAAATCCATAAAATAATGTCATTTCTCAAAAATTTCACCACAGGGCTGCAGAGATGGCTCGGCAATTAGGAGCACTGACTGCTTTCCAGAGGTCCTGAATTTGATTCCCAGCAACCACATGGTGGCTTACAACCATCTGTAATGGCTTACAATGCCATCTTCTGGTGTGTCTGAAGACAGCTACAGTGTACTCATATAAATAAAATAAATACATATATTGTTTTAAAAAATTCACCACAGATGGCTCAGTGGATAAAAGTAGCTGCCACCAAGACTGATGATCTGTATTGGATGCCCAGGATCCACACAGTGGAAGGAGAGAAGCAACTTTTATAAGTTGTCTTCTTACCTCTATGAACACACTGTGGCATATGCTTCTCTATGTAAACACTCACTCATACAATAAAAAATATTAAAAAGGTATTATATTTTCATTAAAAAGAAATTCTAACTTCCTAAAATTGACTTTTCATACTAATTTCAATAGTGTGGAATCCTCAAAAAAAAAAAACCCAACAAAAATAAATCTACTATATGACCCAGCTATACTATGCTTTGCCATATGCCCAAATACCTCAATATTCTAAATCACAGATATTTGCTCAATAATGTTGCTCAACAATTGCTACCCTATGCATAACAGCCAGGAAATGGAAACAACCTAAATGTCCTTCAAAAGATACTGTCCTTCAAATGGATAATGAAAGTGTGGTACAGATACATCATGGAATACTATTCACCCACTAAAAATGAAATAGTGAAATTTGCAGGTATATGGATGGATCTAGAAAAGATTATATTGAGTGAAGTAATGCAGGCCCAGAAATATCATGTTCTTTCATGTCAGTGTTTTCTAGTTCCAAATCCTCAGATGTGAGTAAATAACATGGAGTAACCGCAGAAATTAGGAATGCATGCATTGACCATAGATAGGAGAAGGTAAGGGGAAGAAATAGCATAACACCGGTGTTATGAAGAAGGAAATGGAATAATGGGGAGGGGCTCCAACTGGGGAGGTTGTAGTAAATCAATACAGAAATAGAAATAGAGACAAATATTTAGTTATTTGATAAAGTCTTAAAGAACATATTATTTTATATTCACCTAAAATTCTATCTATCTATCTATCTATCTATGGAAATACATATATGGTAGTTAAATCATTGGATTGACAGTGTTCCCCCAAAGAAACATAGACTAGCAAAACCCCTAGTACCTTACACAAAAATCCCTTTGTAGGGCTGGTCAGAATAATCCAAGTGACTCCCCAAACAATATAGATTATAGATAAAACCCTTGTTGCCTTTCAAAGGTTGAAAAATGGGCCTCTATTGCTGAAGACACCACACACTTAGGATGCACAATTAGTAGAGTTGGGTAAGACCTGAAATCTCTTTTCCTGCTGTCTATCTCCCATGGTTTCAGAATGTACTATGCAAGCTTTCAAAGAAGGGATGGAATCAGACAGTTCTACCCAGCTACAACATCTATGAACCATGGCACTTACCAATATGGCAAAATATGCAGAAAGATGCAATAGACAGCACTCACATGTTGATGGCCACCAACAGCCATCTAATTGCACTTAAGACCTGGTGGAAACTTAGCCAGCTCTCAGGGTCTAGTGAAGTCATGGTTGTCAGAAAAGAATCTACTACCAAAGCTTTGCTAGATTAGCATAGTACCTTACTACATTCTAAATCTTATCCTTCTACCCACAATTAAGATGGTTAACACCTACCTCTCTTCAAAGAAGCCTCTCTCTAAAAAAATGCAGACCATCACATAAGCTCACTACTGGACACAATACAAAGATCAACATACTTTAGGGAACCCAGGCCCAAGAAATATATATATTCCAACCACTGCATCTATACCTCAGGGAACATTGCAGAAGAGGAGCAGAAGTATTATAAGAGCCAGAATGCCAGGAAGCCTGCTGTGAAACAGTATTTCCTAGACACAGTTGCACAAAGAAAACTGGAACAATAGCAATATCAATAAATATTCTAACATGGAAGGGGAGCAACTTCATAGTGTCCCACCCCTACACAGANCCTCCCGCATCCCCGCCCTGCTCCCCTACCCACCCCCTCCCACGTAATGGCCCTGGCATTCCCCTGTACTGGGGCATATAGAGTCTGTATGACCAAGGGGCCTCTCCTCCCAATGATGGCCAACTAGGCCATCTTCTTCCATATATGCAGCTAGAGACATGAGCGCAGGGGGAACTAGTTAGTTCATGTTATTCTTCCAGAAAATGGTAATTCTTATTTAACATAATGAGTGACCAACTTTGTAGGGAAGCTAAATGTTGTGTGCAAGAACTTTATTAGTTTGTGGAGAACATTGTCCCAAAGGTAGCAGGAAATCAATTACTTTGTGAATACACCAATTTGTACAGTGATTAGGCTACTGTAATGGACTGAGGCATTCATTTTTCTGTAAGACTGATATTAACTTGAAACAGGAAAGCCTCCTCTTGAGTACAATTGTGTTCTAGATCTAAACATCTTTCTAGTTTTCAGGAAGCTGACTTGTTAACATATCCTTGAATCTTTCGTTTTTGAAGTTCTACACATCATTGCTATAGCCTTTTATTTATTCCTTAAAATGAATGTACAGGAAGATTTTTTTTAATCTTATTTTTCACGAGTTAAAGTTTATAGAAGATATTTGTCTCTGCCATTCTTCAATTCTAACTATACATATTCCAAATGAGCTGTCTCAGCCATTACTGTTAGTTGCAAATAAGAAAACCTAGGAATAAAGGTTTGAAATACCAGGCTTATTTGCTGACATCAAAACTGAAGTATTTAGTAGGGCAGTGAATTTCAGATGTATTCAGCAAGGATTCTGGACTTGATTATTGTAGTTTATTCAACCTGCTCTGCTACATGCTGGCATCAGTTAGAGGCTGGCTACCTTCATGCTTTTGCTATGGTATCCATCACTAGTATCCTTTGTGATTTCTTACTCATATACGTTGTGAGTTTGTAATGGTATGGAAGACAACACTGGAAAACGAAGACTATTTTATCCACAAGTAATCCGCTCGTAGGTCTGATTTCCACATTTCAGGTATAGTAGCACCATACCTAAATTCTTTACTTCATGTGGCGAGTGCCGGGTGTACATGGTTGCTCCATTAAACATAGACTAGGCATATATATATATATATATATATATATATATATATATATATATATAAAACTTTTAAAACAGGAACATGTGCTCAATAGTGCACAGCATAGTGAAGAGAGTACATGGTTTGAAGCAATGACATACTTCAGCCAGGACAGGCAAAGGCAAGGGTAATGCAATTTACTAAATCTCTTTATGTTTAGAAGCAGAATGGTGACTTAATTTGGGGCTGGAGACATGAATAATTGGTTAAAGCACTTGTGGGTCAAGCAAAAAGACCATAGTTCCAATCACCAGAACCTGTGTAAATGCCGGGTGGGCATGCCACCCCTCTTATACTCCCAGTCTTAGAATGTGGAGAGGGAGGGGTCACAAAGGAAAATGGCTAGTGAGGTGAGCTGCGTAGGCTGTTCCTCATCTTGACTGAGACACTCTGCCTCAAAGAAAAAGACAGAGAAGAGCCACCAAGGAAGGGTCTTATATCAATCTTGGGCCTCTACACACATGAACAAACATGTGTACCCACACATGCAAACATGTATATAAACATTACATACACACACATGAAAATATTAATTTAACTTACCCATTTACACATTAAAATACTCATTTAACCTACTTACTGTAGAAGTGATTATAAAAAGTCTCAAAGAAATAGTTTATATGAATATATTAAATAATCTAAGAAGTGCTATACAGATTTCAATATTAATTGGGAGTTAAGTGTTATTACAGACTGAGTGCTCATGAAGGGGGAAGGTGTCTATATTGTCATAAAGGAGTAATTTATCTATATTTTCCCACCATCTAGAAGTATCTAGCCCATGTTTATATACTAATAACCATATCAAATAAAGCATGAAAATAATAACAATAATGTTAATGGTAACAATTTGGTGAAAATATCTATGGATAAATGTATTAAAAACAAGAGAGAAGATTTGACAAGATAGCTTGGCTGGTAAAGCCATGTGCTTCCAAAATTGAAGAACTGAATTTGATTGCTGTAATCCACGTGACAGGAAAGAACGCCAGCAACCTGTCCTCTAATCTCTGCTTACATGTATTGTCCTGTGCACATACATATCACATAAAAGTAAAATGGGAACAAATGATAATGGATAAGAACAGTTTAAGAATAAAGAAAAACTCAAGTGTCTGAACATGAGCTAATAATCCACCAGCAAAGAATTTAATATATCCTGAATTCCATCATGCTATTCTGCTAACAATCCATTGTTCCACTGAATTTTGCAGCTTAGACTCTTATAAGTCTTTGCCCCTTTGGGAAATCTACCCAAACTCTTAACAGACATCAAGGAGAGAGGAGATGAGCTTTACAGCTGCATTTGCTAGAGGGCATTTACACCAGTTAGCAAAAATATCCCCATGTCTCCTCATTCTCAATGCGGCCAGGGGATCTACACTATTGATGGAGTTCTTGTAAACCTCAACCAAAAGAAATAAAAATCTCTGCTGCTTTAACTGTGCTCTGTAGCCCTATAAAAATCAATGACACTCGTCACAGGAAACATGGCGCCTTAGGCACATGTGTTTTTACTCTCAATCTTTTTTTCTGTAACTAAATGCAATTTGTTGTCACATGGCCCTGATTGATGGCCAGTTCCCAACAGTAAAACCCAGGCCAGGATGTGCACAGGCGGCACAATTTGATATGATCCCCGCTGAGTCGGGTGGGAGGAAGAGTCTCAGCTGTACGACTCTCAGTAAGGTGTCTTCTGAGAACTGCCACCGACAACCCACAAGTTCCAGCTACAAATCCTGTAAACGGTACCGCTGGGAAACAGCACTTTAACTGATGGTCTGGTATTTCCAAAAGATAATGTCACCATGACATTTTCAGTCTTTTAATATGGTTTTATTGAGTCCCTGCGGTACCATCCTAGAGCTGGGTCCCCTTGAGCTGGGAGAACTGCAGCCTGTTCTGCTAATGTCCATGCTCTCTGGTACCTAGCACACTGGGCCTTCAGTATAAATCCCAGGCTCTTAGAGGGAGGCCCTCTTGCTGCTTATGGCTCTACAAGAGAAATGAAGCATGCTGTAAATTAAGGGAATGTTCTCTCGGTCATGGTCACGAGGTCCGCAATAGAAGGGTGCGTACTGTTTCTGGTTCTCAGCTGAGCTGCCCAGCTCATCTATCTCATGCCACACTAGATGAACAGAAGGCATCACTGAGCCATGTCTATGTCTCACCCGTAGACTCATATGATGATTCTTGGTCAGAAGGGTGTGTGTGTGTGTGTGTGTGTGTGTGTGTGTGTGTGTTATATAAAAATACACATGTAAGATACTTAATTTATCATATAGAGAATTGCATTTTACATTGGCAGTCACCTGAGTTGAGGAAAAACATTTAAACTAATGGCAAACAGTTTTAATTGCTTGTTTTCTTCCATACTTTTTTGCAGTGATTATAACCATGACCTGGGACTTATAGCTTCAGCCTTATAACCATCTTCTGGTTGCAGCTGTATGTATTTCTTGGCTTTATTGGATCATGTATCAGGGTTCTGTAGGAAATAAAACCAATAAGGTGTGTGTGTATGCATGTGCTGGAGATTGAAGAATTGACATTGCAGATGAATTATGAATTCTTGCGTATTTTTTTGAGAGTTCTCTCTCGTTTCAAGAAGCTGATCCTTCTGGCCTGTTGAAGGTTGTCAGCTGACTGAGTTAAGCGAGTCAATCTTCTTTCCTCAAAAGTTTGCCAATTCAGGTGTCATACTCACCCAAACAACCATTAAGATGAACATAAAATGAAGTTTCACAGGTGTAGAGTAAGTATATGAGCATATCTTTGTACTCTCTTTTTCTCCCATCCTTGCTGAAGCCACCAGATGTCAAATTCATGCCCAAATGATAGAGTATATGATGTGTGGGATTTTATGAGATCTCTATGTGAATCTATCTTGAGATTTATACCACAGAGTTGTCAAATTTGAATAGGTTTAAGGATCAGTGGTGTAATATATGTATACCATAGTCTAGCATGAAGCAAACACTCATCAAATGGAAGCTATAATCTATTCATTCACTTATGTACCCTACATACCTTAAATCTTACCCTTCTCCACTCTGCTGTACCACCCTGTTCTAGTTCAAAAACTTCCTCAATTCTTCCTCTCCCTCCCTTCCTCCCTTCCTTCCTCCCTTCCTTCCTTCCTTCCTCCCTCCCTCCCTCCCTCCCTCCCTCCCTCCCTCCCTCCCTCCCTTCCTTCCTTTCTTCCTTCCTTCCTTCCTTCCTCCCTCTGTCTCTCTCTCTTTTTTTTTTAAACAAACTTTTAGTTTTTACAGCCTAGTTGTTACCCTCCTCTTTCCCCCTCCCCCGTTCCACTGTCCCACATCCTTCTGTCTCCAAGAGGACGCCCTCCTTCCCACAATACCATGTCTCCTCAATCCCCTGGGGCCTCAAGTCTCTTGAAGGTTAGGTACATCTTCTCTCACTGAGGCCAGACCAAGCAGTCCTCTGATGTATATGTGTCAAGGGCCTTGTACCCACTAGTGTATGCTGCCTAAGAGATCTCAGTGTCTGAGAGATCTCAGTGGTCCAGATTAGTTGTGGCTGCTGGTCTTTCTATGGGGTTACCCTCCTTAGCTTCTTCCAGCCTTCCCCTAATTCTACCACAGGGGTCCTGGAAACTTGTAGAGTCCATCTCCAGTAGAAAGACAGGGAAGGCATCAAATTGAGGAACGGGGTTGCCATCCCAGAGTCAAAACCTCTGACCTAGAATTGTTCCTATCTAAAAGGACTGCACGGATAAAAATGGAGAAGAGACTGAGGGGAAGGAGTCCAGTGACCGGCCCAACGTGGGATCCATCTCAAGGGGAGGCTCCAAAGTCTGACACTATTACTGATATTATGGAGTGCTTTTAAACAGGAGCCTTGCATGACTATCCTCCAAGAGACCCAACAAGCAGCTGACTGAGACAGATGCAGACACACCTAATCTCAATTATTTCTTGACTCGGCCCTGGGAATAGTCAAGGAAATCCTCCATAATAGCTTGATATGCATGTTAGATGTGGACACACAGTGTAGTGGGCTGAATGAAAACATGTCCTCCATAGGCTCAGAGATTTGAACACTTGGTCCCCAGTGAGCAGTGCTATTTGAGAAGGTGCTGTAAGTTTGCCGGAGGCAGTATGTCACTAGGAGTGTGCTCTGAAAGCCCATAGCCTTGCACTATGCATTTCCCGTTCACTCTCTGCTTCATGTTCATGGTTAGGGTGTGCTCTTCCAGCTTCCTGCTCCTGCCACCGTGCCTGTGGCTTGCAGCAATGCCTCTTCACAAAAAGGGACTTCTGCCCCTCGGGAACCATGAGCCCCAAATAAATGCTCTCTTCAATAAGTTGCTTTTGCTCGAAGTGTTTTTATTACAGCAACATAAATGTTCCTAATACTGTGAGAGATGGAAAATCAAGGAAAAGAAAATACCAAACAGCATGAGCTTTCAGGAAGAAAATATAGTTCTCTGTATTAGGAAAAAAATGTTATTCCTCCTATATTCAACAATGTGAAAATGCTTTTGATGGGAATTCTTGGTACAGTAACCATAAAATATGTTATTTCATTCTTCCTTAGTGCCTGACAGTGACAGAATGTGTGCCCTGACCTCCAAAAGGAAGAGTGACAACTGTGTGTGGAGTGTACTGTGTCCACAGTGTCCCTCTATCAAAACCACGTTGTTTTCGAAATGGTATTAAAGCAAGGAGGATAACAGAATGGGGTGTCTTCTATCAAGAACTTGTACTTCATAGTTTTATCTAAATAATATTTGATCCTTTCTAAATTTTTTTTTCATTCTTTAGTGAATGAAATAAGTATGCCACCAAGGCTTATGAATCCCAAATTGCCATTTTAACATACTGGTGCAGGAAAACATCACCCGAGTCAACTAGAGACCAAAGTCCACAAAGGTAAGAAAGCCATCACAGAGTCTTTGCGGAGCTGCAAGCAGAAGCTGAGTCTGTAGACCATGCCTTTGCTGTACAAAGCCAAGTTAATGATTTCCATAAAAAATATGATACTTGTTTGGTCTTCCATAAGTCTATCCTCTGGGAGAAAACATAGAAAATGGGGTTGTTGTTGTTGTTGTTGTTGTTGTTGTTTTCCCCTACCTTTTAGTCTGTTAATAAGGTACTTTCATGTTGCAATGAGCTGGGGCTTTTTGTATGTTTGTTTGCTTGCTTGTTTTGTTTTTTTCCCCTTTCCCAACTGCTCCTGAAGCATCTGAAGTTTAAGCTGGCTTTGCCCTCCACAAAAGAACTGTCTTTTGACTAAAGCAATGATTTGATGGTAAAACAGATTTTTTTGGGTGGGGTGGGGTGGGGGGAGGACTTAAAAGAAGAAAGATTTATATCTATAGAAAGAAATGTTATTTTAAAAGCAGACAGGAAAGAGGGAGGTTTCTGCCCTGGGGCTAGGGTCAGAAGGAGAGGCGAGTACACAGCTGCACTGCCCATAGAGAAAGGACTGACTTCAAACCAGAAGTTGATACAGGCCTCTTGGGAAACCTCATGTACCCAAAGCCACAGACCACACCTGGGCGCTATGCTCAGGTCTGCCAAGAATCCCCTGGGATTCTACATCTCAGCACTTTCCATGAGGGTTCAGCTTCCCTCCTACAACTCCGGAAAGTCCATTCAGCAACAAAGAGAAACATCCAGGGGGAGCACCTACAAGTCCTTTGAGCAAGAAGGCCAGTTAATGATAATCCCCTCAAGTAACTTACTTGGGAAACTTCTGTGGTCCCTTGTAAATGACCATAAATTGTATAACAAATAAGGCTGGGCAGCATTCTGCAAAAACTGAGAATTTTATTATGTGTTAAAGAAAAATTTTAGTAATTATTCTTCCTAACCCCTAAATATTGCAACACTTAACATTCCATTTTAAAGAGAGGCATCACATATTTAGCCTTCATATATATATATATATATATATATATATATATATATATATATATACACATGTGTGTGTGTGTGTATATCTATATATCTATATCTATATCTCTCTCTCTATATATATATGGAAATGAGACTCAGTCTTTGGTGGTTCCATTTAAAAATTCCTACTTTCCAGCTATCAAAAAGCCCCAACCATAGGAGGCTCATCTTGACTGTTAAAGATTGCAAATCAGCTTGACTGTTTCGATGGATTCTGAGAAAGATGACAGGAAGAAAGCACATAGGAGTGTAGGAAAGCAAGATCTGGCTGCATGGATTCAGCACAGACAAAGACAGCTTCCCTCCCAGCTTTAACCAGGCTGCCTTGGGCCAGCTCTTATTGGACAGTCAGCACTGTGCTTCCCTTCATGACCCGGAGACTGAGCTGTATCCACGAGCCAATCCTATTCCATTTTCCTTTCTTCCTTCTTTGAGAATGGCACTTAATTAGCATTCTCAGTGGATTCAAATGACACACGAAGCTCCAGGTTTAACTTTCGGCTCTGGAAATTAAAATCTACGTATATAAGAGGAAGGAAACGTGGAGTGAGTAAAGTCTGGAGTGACTGTGCATTATTGACATGGCCATGCCAAGGATGTCAAGACTTCAGACCTATAGAAAATTGGCAAAGCCATTACCCATATGGCCCAGGCTCAAGAGAAATGGCAAAGCTTTCCTCCAGAGTTCCACCATGAGTGTTTATAAATGATTGAGTAGTGTGTGCATAGACTAGCTACTGTAACTTCCTCTTCCCAGATGTTCACAGCCTGAGATGCTACCCTGTGGAGACCTCCTATGGAAATTAGCTAGTCCCTCCTCCTGTGCTAAACCTAATAAAACATGTTTGCGCTTTCAGGTTGCAGTGGGTAGTAGAAGCCGACCCCACCTGATCTCAGCTTCTTTATGTATGTCCCTCTTTAGGGTTGCTGGACCCAAACCATGCAGGTTGCAGTCACCTTGCAATATTGATATTTACCCTACCTGCCTGTGTTGCCTACACACACACACACACACACACACACACACACACACACACACACACCTTTCTCTTATGAAAGCCGTGAAAAGATAAGCATCTTCCCCATTCCTGATAAGTAACAAATTGATGAGTTCTAGGAACTAGCCATGGTGACAAACCCCAATCATTCTAGCATCTTTGGGAGGCAGAGACCATGGTCATTCCGCACCTTAAGTCCGTGTATCAAGCAAATAAATAAATGTTTCTCATGCACATTGGGAGGGAGAATCACCACATATGGACTAGATTTGCTCAGGGTGAAACAAGTGTTACAAGTAATAGAAAATATATGCACGTTTCCAGATGACCTTTTCCAAGAATCCTGTCACCAACATCTTTTATTTCCTGTAGAAAATTAAGATGCAGTTTCTCTGCCCATGCCATTATGACTGGATGGCACATGGAACACACAGACTACAACAACAACAACAGGCAAATGACCGTACAGACACAGCCCTTCTCCTGTTTCCTGCAGCCTG
The DNA here is from genome assembly GCA_902729485.2 of Mus minutoides. NCBI lineage: Eukaryota > Metazoa > Chordata > Mammalia > Rodentia > Muridae > Mus > Mus minutoides. The sequence goes on from LR749849.1 coordinate 1,013,864, forward strand.
GCTAAATGGACTCCCACTTCTCTGTGAGCATTGCTCTTCCAAATGTCACTTCTGTTCTGGAGCATCATCCTCGCTCCCAATGGCACCTGCCTTATGTTCGTTTTCTGCTTCTTGTTGCTATCCTAGAGATTATTAGCCTCATCCTTGGGTCTCATTAATAGGTTTGTGATGTCTGGATGCATAATTCCAGTTCTAAAATGCCTCATAGTTATATTCAATTGTGTGTCTTATAGGAGCTCCCAACTCAACATGGTTCACCTATAGCTGGATAGTTTTTCTTCTTCTATTCTCACACTCCATAGCTTGGTATTGGTCACACATTCCCCCAATGGTAAGAGTGATGTAGCTGAGAAGAGAAAGGAATGTTCCCATGAAGAACCTGAAAGACACATATATTGATGTCCAAACAGACACCAATCTTGGGGGGGGGGTGCATGTGTGAAATCAAGAGGGAAATGAAGGTATGGACCACAAGTGGGATGTTTGATTAGAGTCCAGAACCAAGGAGATTCACAGTCAAGAATCTGAGTGTGTGGAGAATGAATTTGAGACAGGAAGTTTAGGAAAAGTGACTGGACAAGATGCAGGGAATGGAGACAGATCACAGAACTATAGTAATGTTCAGGTAGGGAAGGGACAGTCATTGCTTTGTGACATACTTCCCCACTTTCTCTTGAGAAATAAAAATAAAATAAAACTATGCTGTAAGGATGAAAATATCATGAAAATATTCCATGTCACAGAGTCCATCAGATCATGAGGCCTCAACTTAGGCCCTTTGACTTAGGTCCCATTCTGTACCTGGACTTCCAAATAAAGATGAGCATAACCCCTATCATGACAAAGAGACTTAACTACAATGAAACCTGTGGTGGTGTTTACATTTTCTGTTCTCTCCCACTGAAACCTGTATCTTTAAGACTAAGAAAAGACAACTATTTTATTATTTTATTTCAGAAAGCCCTTTTATATCTCAATAAATCTATTTTTCTAATGCATGAAAAGTAACCAAAATGGAATAGAAAAGAGAAGCTTCCCTGTTACTTGTAGGAACAAGCCTAATTCATTCTGCATTGGGCTCAGTGCTTTTATGACTTGGGTTTATAAACAAACAAAAAAGTTCCTAATCAAAACCCAGAATGTTCAGCATCAAATCCAATCGTCACAAAGGAAGAGATAGAATATTCTCCTGTCTTTTGTTCTGAGTCTAAAAATACTGAACTTTATTCTGAGGTACTGCTTTGCTCCTAATATCCGTGTCTTTCCAAAATCTGCATGTTGCTCTCCTCACAGGGACATCCTTCCCATGATATTAGCAGGCTCTTGGTGGGAAGTGATTATGCCACGAGGGAGCTGCCCTTGTCAAGACGATTAGTGCCTTTCTGAAGAGGGGCCCAAAGAGCGACCTTGTTTCTTCCTCCATGTTAGGAGACAAGGAGATTGTCGAGTTAGGGTTTCCATTGCTGTGATAAAGCAACTTTGGGAAGAACAGGTTTAGTTCACTTCCACATCACAATCCTTCATGGAAGAATATCAGGATGGGGACTCAACCACAGGAGGTACCCAGAGGCAGGTAATGGCTTCTGCTCCTATCAGTTCTGTAACATTACTCTAGTGTTCATAGGTTGTAAAAGTAAAGCAAAACCACAGAAGTGAAGCAAAAGCCATGGAGGAGAATTTTTTTCCTGGCTTGCTCAGTCTGCTTTATTATAGAACCCAACATTATCAGCCCACAAGGATGGAACCACCAACAATGGGCTGGACCCTCCTGAATCAATCCCTAATTAAGAAACTGTATCACAGACTTGCTTACAGGCCAGTCTTATGGAAACATTTTCTCAATTGGGAATCTGCCTTCCTGACTCTGTCAAGCTGACATAAAACTAGCCAGCATACTGACACATAATCTACAAACCAGGAAACAGGCCTTCAATAGATGCTGGACCTGCCAGAACCCTGATCCTGACCTTTCCAACCTCTCCAACTTATTTATATGCTGCCTATTGCATCTTCTCACAGCCCAAATAGGTGAAGATATAAGCTACTTTTTTTTTTTTTGGCAGATCAATTTATTTTTTTTTAGAACATTATGGGCTGTGACTATCTAATAAAAAAAAAAAAACCTTCAAAGTGGTAATTTAATGAAACAACAAAGATCATTGAATTGGAGTGCTAGTTAAAAATAGAACTACCAATTGGGTGCAAACTAATCAGCAATATTTTACCGAATGAGTTCTTAGGAAGGCGAATGCAATCTTCTTCTTCTTCTGCATTTTATAAGTTACAATGATTTATGGCTTATAATGTGCTTATGAAGGTAGTGCTCTTCAGTAAAGTTGGCCATTATACTACCTCCATTACTAAAAGCTTTGGTTTGGGATGAGTCTATGAAATGAATAATTCTGATTGGTTTTTTTTTCCCCCTTGTTTGTAGAGAGAAATTGGACTACTAAATAAGTACTTAAAGTTAAATTATATTTTGCTCGCACACAACTTTCATTTTGACATTTTTGCTTTACTTTAAAAGCCTGTAAATACTAGAGTAACATTACAGAACTGATAAAAGCATACACATCAAAAATAGATCACAAACTCGAGTACAGCAACAGT
>LR749849.1:1144313-1157751 GCA_902729485.2 Mus minutoides
AGGTCTGGATAAGCCTCTATACTTCACTGGTTCTCTCTGCCCTATGAAGGCATTCTCTTCACACAGCACAGGCCCCCTTCTGGCTCCCTGGTAGATGCCCCTTGCAGCTTTTATTTTCAGCTCACAGTTTGCAGCATCTCTACATTTCATCAAAGGCAGTGCTTGGTCCAGCTCACTCTTTCCTAAAACTAGTTTTTACGGTCAGGTCCAGAAGATCATTATTCCGACATCCTACCCAAAAAGTACAATACCACCTAATTAAAAAGAAAAAAAAAACAAAAAAACAGATAGCTTCAGAGTTAACTGCAGGCTCAGCACTCTTTTCCTTCTTCTATTAGTTTGATTTTTATGGAAAAACTGGATTGCTGTGGTATTTTTACAGAGCCACTTTGACCTCTAAGGCAGTCAGAACAGTAACGTCCTGTATATATTATAGTAAAGAAGAGCAGTGTAAAGGATGAAGCAAAAATAAAATCAACCTACACTGCCGTCAGATTTTGCTAAGCTTGTGGATAATGGCAAGGAGTTCCTGCACAGGCTGACCTTGTGATTTCTTTGTGTCCACCTAGACTTTGCAATAACATTTTCCATATTTAAGCATTCACACTGCTGCAAATAGAATTTTCACATGATGTTACTTATACCTACAACGCACGAGGTTTTGTAGCCGAAGTTAAACGACTTTTCTAATCTTATAGGAAAATGAACGTAAGATTTGATATTCCCATCAAATGTTTTATATGTTCATCGTGGCATGTGATATTTTTGTTGTTGTGGTTTGGTTTGGTTTCCCAAGTACCTACTTAGTGTATAATAAACAGGGGGCTCAAAATTAATAGTGAGCTAACTATAAACTAACTGCAGTAGATTAGTGGCTTGTTTATAACCACTCTCCAATAAAGGCATTTTGGAAAATAAAGATGGTAATCATAAGCCAGTTCTTGAAGAGAAGTCCATCCACATAAGACTCAAATGTCACTGACCATCAAAGTTTGAAATCCAAAGAGTCTCCCCAGCTTCTGAACAGCTATTTGAACTGAATAATATTTCCATGAATTCTATACACAGCCTTTAGTTCTGGCTGGTCTTGCTGCATGATTTTCATTTGTAAGTTCTTTCCCATAATATTTTAATTTATTTTCAAAATAAAATTTTTTAAAAGAAAAGCACACAGGTTTAAGACTCAACTAACTCAATCTCCTGAATGAAAGAATTAGCTGGCATAGAAAAATGGGAATTTTTCTCTTATCATCCTTCCTGTTCCCAAACTTCCTCATCCCTCCAGTAAGCAAAGACTGTCCTGCTCACCTCTCTCACAATATTTGCTGTCTGAGTAGCACTGTAGCAGGATCCTCAAGAGACAGGTGAGAGTCCTTTGTAGACTGCGCAAAATGGGGTATTCTCCTTTAGGAAAGGTAGCCCTCTGTCTTCTGCACCCATCATCAATGCCAAGTCCTAGAGCTACAGCAGCCCAGCTGAGTCGCTTCTGTTGATGTCGTCCACTTGGTCTTTGTTTTCTGACCTCTTTCACTTCTTGATTAGGGTTGCATTTTTCTTAGCTCTCTGCAGATCTCTTTTTCACTTACGTTTTCCATCTATGTTAATCTCTAGTGTGCATGATCAAAATTCCAGAATCTAAAGACAGGTGCCCATGTCAGCTCAGAGCCCCAATGTCCCAGCCACTGGCAGAATGCCTGAATTTGCTTCAGAAAAAAAATGGAGGCAGTAGCAATGACCCCAGAGAGCCATGAACATGAGCAGGCAAGGATGCTAATAGCTGAGCAACCCAAGACCTCCACCTCCCTTTTCTATCAGCACACTTAGCAACACTAGACCACACCTACTTGACACTTCAAGCATTCCTCTCTCCAAACAAAGGTAACTGGGTCAGTCTGACCTACAGCACCCTAGCAACTCTCAGTAACTCCCCATGTGCGACCAAAGAATCCCTGAAATGAAGGAAAATAGGCCAGTGTAGCCTGGATTGGTTTGGGGTACATGCATATTAAAGTAAACTGTATCCTCTGACTAAAGTTTTATAGGGGAAAACCCCTATTTACCATCTTATGCCTATGTAAGATTAGAGGTGCATGAGACTGAAATCAGATACGTCATGGAAAGAGACAGGTGCTGTGATCAAAGACATACATAAACCACACCTATCAATCAAAACCAAAAGACCGCCTACTTCTCCTTATACTACTCGCAACACTAACAACCCAACCACCTCCCTCTCACCCACAGAAGAAAGATCCCAGCAGTAATCAGGGGCTCTAGAATGCTCTAGTTCAATTGAGTAGCACACTGCTCCCTTGCAATATATCTGACCTGTAACTTTGCAGCACTTCTGGATAAAAACCTAGATACTTTGCAGTCTGTGCATACTCTTTTGAATCTTTTGAACAAGAAGCCCATAACCTGGAAACACGAGGTCCAGACAGTGACCATCAGTGACAGCAGGATTCCATGGATTCATGTCAATCCTGGTGCCTAGTTGGTGCCTGATAAAGCTTACTGGTTATAATCCTCTAATTGTATATGGTTTTATTCTCAGTTGTTGCCATGCTTTGAATGTGGTCCAAGCTCATGTGTTGGAAGATGAACTCTCAGTGGAACAGGGCTGAGAGCTCTCCCCTAATGAGAGGTGCTTAGCTCTTGAATGAGGTGAGGCTACTAAAAATAAAGGGAGCTCTTTGTGGCTCCTCTGCACTGCGAGGAAGGGGTTTGATCCTCTTTTAGCTGTCTCCCCTCCACTTCCTCTATGAGAACACATTAAGACCTTCCCAGATGCCTGCACCTTTATTGTGGACTTCTCGTTACTGGGGAAACAAACTTTAGTTTTCATGAATTCCCTCTGTGAAACTCATGATAGAAGACCAAAGTGGAATGAGATCATGTCACTTTCTTGTTTGTTTGTTTGTTTGTTTGTTTTTTATGTTTCTTGATTTTTTTACCATTTATCTATTCAACTGGATTTTCCTTTCTTAAATATTTTAGCTATCATAATATTTTGCTTTATACCTCCAAAAGTTGAAGTTTTATAGCTCCTTTACCTATTTCTTAATTTCATCATTATAATTAACTTTGTTTTTTTCATATTTGTGCTTGTTGTATTTTTGAAACTAATTTTTTCTTCTTATATTATTTTTATTCCTTTACAACAAACTATATTTTCAAGGCTCTGATGGTTCTTTCCTGACCTGGTATTTATTATTATTATTATTATTATTATTATTATTATTATTATTATTATTATTATTATTATTATATCTGTTTTTCATTTATACATCTCAGTCTCAAACTTTAACCATCCATTATTTTTTAAATTCTTTCATACATTCTGTACATTACATATGAATGTCTTGATTTCTGCTCTTGATTTACCTTAGTGACTTTAATCTATTTCTAATGTCCTCTGCTTGTCATTAGCATTAGTTATTTTTCTCACTTGGTTTTTATTTCATGCAGACACAAGCATCCGTGAATAGGAGCAGTTTGGAGCAGGCATCTCAGCATCAGGAATGATTAACACTTACCTATCCAGTTGTCCCTCCAGCTGTTCCCATGGCTCTCACTATGGAAACCACATTCCCTTCAGTGTAGAAAACCAGTACCAACTAGGAACTCCAAACACCACACCTTAAACTCCTCCCAAGCCTCAACAATATTTATAGGAGTGGTATGTATACTTACTTTGTAGGAATAATATTGTTTCTTTTTTAAAAATTACTTATTTTCTAATTATAAATATAATATATTCAGAGAAATTTGAATAATGCATTTTATAAATCTAAAAATTATATACTTTTTCATTTGCAAGAAGATTATTGTTTTATATGTTAATGTATTTTCTTTCTCACACATAAATTTTAAATGTACATATATATACATATATATTCATATATATATATACATATGTATATATGTGTAATTTCTTTAAAATTAGCATTGTGGGCTGAGTATCTAGCTTCATTTGTAAGGTGATTGACCAGCATGCAGGAAACCCTAGATCTGACACCTAGGATTACATAAACTAGGCATGCCAATTTACACCTGCAATCCTTGCACTTGGGAAGTAGAGGCAGGAGGATAAAAATAATCCAAAGTCATCTCCAGCTTCTCAACTGAGACCAGCATGACATGGAAACTCTGTTTCAAAAATGAAATGAATAAAAAGAGTTAAATCAAATAAAATGGCATAGCCTGCATTTTCAATTATCCACATATGTAGCTATTTTCCTTTACCTTAAAAATCTTTTTAAATTGAAAATAGATTTTTCTCTTGTCCAGTATATCCTCACCATGGTTTCTCCTCTCTCCACGCCGCCCATCCCATCCCACCTCTCCTCTCACCCAGAATCACTTCCTCTCTGTCTTCTCTTCAAAAAAGGAAGACCTCCATGAAAGAAAGCCAAACAGCGAAATAAGATACAGTAAGACTAGGCAAATGTCCACATATTGAAGCTGGACATAGCAACCCAACAGGAAGAACAAAGGAACAGCAAGAACAGTTATAAGAGTCAGATGCAGTCGGGCGTGGTGGCGCACGCCTTTAATCCCAGCACTCGGGAGGCAGAGGCAGGCGGATTTCTGAGTTCGAGGCCAGCCTGGTCTACAGAGTGAGTTCCAGGACAGCCGGGGCTATACAGAGAAACCTTGTCTAAAAAAAAAAAAAAAACCAAAGAGTCAGATGCCCACTCATTCACACACTCGGGAGTTCCATTAAAATACTAAACTAATAACTATAAAATATACACAGAGGACCTGGTACAGGCCCATGTAGGACCTGTGCTTGCTGCGTCAGTCTCTGTGAGCCCATGTGATAACCAGCCCTGCTTAGTTGATTCAGTGGGCCATATTCTCCTGATGTCCTCCATCTCCTCTGATTCTTGTAACATTTCCTTCCCCTCTCCCACAAGGAGGAACCCGAGATATTCTCTCTCTCTCTCTCTCTCTCTCTCTCTCTCTCTCTCTCTTTGCCTCTCTCCCTTTCCATTTCATTCCCTCCCTTTCTCTCTCCCTCCCTCCTTCCCTCCCTCCCTCCTTCCCTCCGTCCCTCCTTCCCTCCCTCCCTCCTTCCCCCCCTCCCTCCTTACCTCCCTCTCTCCCTTTCCAGCTCCAGCTCTAGCTCTGCATAATTTCTGGCTGTAGCTATGTGCATCTGCTCCCATCTGCTGCCAAAAATTTTTTTCAGATGACAACTGGACAAAGTGCTAGTCTATGAATATAGCAGACTATCATTAGAAACCACTTAATTGATTTTTTTGACAGTTATATTTGGTTATATCCTATGTCTCTGGACTATCCAAACTCTCGTTTTTGACCATCCAGTCAATGTAGAACACAGAGTTCCTCTTGTGCCATGGGTCACAAATTAAACTAAGCATTGGTTGGCCACTTCTACAAGTTCCATGCCACCATTTCCCCAACACATTTTGCAGGCAGGGCAGATTGTAGCTTGAGGGTTTTGTGGCTGCACTGGTTGTCTAGGTTTCTCTTCCCATAGCCTGCAGCATGCCTACTCATACCAAAGAGACTAGAACACACGGATGATGGCTCTATGTTCAGTAAACACTGTGGATGTTGTCCTCAGAAAATGTGGCCCTACTGTGAGTTTTCAGAGAGTGACCTGTACTAGCATCAACCTGGGTTGCTTAGAGATCCTTTGGGACACTTTCAGCCAACAACTCAAAGGAATGTAACCCAGTCCCGCTAATGGAAGCCTTGTCTGGCTACAAAAGATGGACAATTCAGACTCTGCTTCCTCCATTATTAGGAGTCTTCACTAGGATCACCCTCATAAATTACAGGATGTTTCCACTGCAGTAGGTTCTACACCCCCTAGTGCTCCCCAGTTCCATCTGTCTCTCCAGGTGGGAGGAAGGAGAGGAAGAGAATGAGGGAGAGACAGATAAAAATACTTTAAAATTTGTTTTCACTTAAATGTATCCTATGTGCCATCAGATAGAGGGCCAACTTCAAGCAAGTCTCTATTTGGGACTCATCTGTTTGTCAGAAGTTAAATGTGTTTAGGCCATAGTCTCTACACCCAGTAGGTAGGAGAAAGGCTAGATGTACCCTTTACAGCAATATCACTATGCGTGACATTAGAAGCTGAAACTCAGTAAAGCTAAATTATTGTGTGGACAAGAAAATCATGAACTCAAATGGGGTGAACTCAAGAGGGCTAGCATTTAACATGCACACATGGGCCAGGCATGGTGGCAACAGGAGAAGCTATGGAGGGTGGTGGAGAGCCAGAAAATACTGGACTGTTAAAGAAGACAGCCTCACTGGGATGAAGAGAATAATTTTCACTCCTGAAACCAGACCCTGTATTCTTATTTTTTCCAATAGATGTACATTTCATACAACTTGGTTTGGGAAAGTTGACAACTAAAAGAAACTTGTAAGAAATATTCTTCAAGCCAACACACACACACACACACACACACACACACACACACACATCAAACCATACTTAAAGTCAAGCTTAGCCTATGGGCTACCAGTCAGATACTTCCATTCTAGCTATCTCATGCTTGGAGCCAACTGGAGAATTGGATAGCATGTTACTAATGAATCATAAAATCTGACTGAGGAACATTGTATTTCTGTAATTTTAATTTCAGATACTCGTCTTTTTTTTTTTAACCATCAATGACCAAAGGGTGGCTTCTACCTTTTTAGAATAGACTCAAGAATGGATTTATGCCCGGGTTACTAGATGAATACACAAAAGGACTGTGGAACCTATAATTCCCATCTTCTGTGAGAGAAAAAAGGAAGTTGTCGAGGACAATTAGGTGAGGGAGGAAATCTCCTTTTCTAGATCTGATGCCCAGCACTGGCTCCGCTGTTAGTGTGATACAATATTCTGTATCTGACCCAGGCGAGCGGCAGGAGAATGATGGATGTAGAGAGGTTTTAATTTGTATAATAAAGATGCAACTGTATACCCCCTTACAAGGATTGGGGCGTTCCAGAGGAATTAGCCTATAGGAGAAATACCCTGATGCAAAGCTGTCATTCCTACACACCTGCTCCAGTCTTGGCCTGTAGAGCATCATCATGCAATGAAAGCTTCAGCATTTCAGACAAGTAAACACCCATCCGGATCCTAGCTAAGATGGAGCCATGAAATCAGACAAGTAAACACCCATCCAGATCCTAGCTAAGATGGAGCCATGAAATGAAAGGTCACAGAGCTGCTCTTCCAGGGCAGTGGGATATCAAGTCTTGGGAGCATACCAATATCAGACCTGACTGAGGACAGAGATGTCAACATTTGTTCTTTCAACAGGTTTCAGCAATGTTATTGCATGATGGAAGCCCTTTAGGAGATGCAGAAGTACAATTGTGAGTAAAGCAAACAGGCTTTCTTATAACCTGAGAGGGAAGTGAGTATAACAGAGCAGCAAGAGACAACTGGAATGTGACATTATGATTTCACAATAGGGGACATACAAGACACGTGGGAAAATACCTAACCAAAACCAAAGTGTCTTGGCAGAATAAACCAGAAACCCCATAGATTTGATGTTCTGTAGGTTCAGGGAGCATGGATTGACAATTGTTCTATGAAGACACTCAGGCAACAAGAAGAGACAGGAGCCAGAGGAGAAGCTGAAGGAATCTTGGTATGGCAAAAGAGTCAGATTCAGGGGCTGAAGCAGTGAGGCCGAAGACAACCCAGAGGAACCAACCCTTTAGTTGGGGCAGTTGAAGAGATTCACACCAATGCGTTTGGATTAAGTGCTCAGCTCAGAACCACTGGCTGAGCTGGTCCTGGGAAGAGAACTCCATCCTCAAGAAGCACGAGAGAGGCTGGAGCGTGTCAGGTACCAAAGCTCCTCAAGAATGTCTGAGTCAGAGGCAGTGAGGAATGAGGAAGCACTCAAGTGTGGAAACAACAGCTTCATTGCACAAATCCAGGACCCACTGCAGAAACTCGATGAATTGCCAGCTCTACTGGATGGGAACATATTAGTTCATGACTAGAACATACAGGGAAAGATGAAAGCCAAATTAGAAGATATTAGTGGTTTCTCCTATATGGAGGAGTCAGGGATGGTTAAGGGGGATGATTATCTAGAAGCGCCCTTTCTCCCCACTAAGTCCTTGGTTGAGCTTCTTTAAAAATAATTTTCATAAACATTGAGCAGAGCTTTATATTCTGGAAGGATACTATTTTGAAAACCAGCTACAGGTTTTTTTTTTTAAAGTCTGTGTAAGTGATAATTCAGAAATTCCATTATGCAAAATTATGGACCACCAGGAGTCGGGTCACTTTTTTGTCAGTAAGCCTGAAATAACCACCAAAAAAAAAAAAAAATGCACAAACAAAACCAAAATAAAATGTCAGGCCTCATTTCTCCATGGTGAAAGAGAAGGTTTTTCAATGCATTCATTACACATTCATTAATTAGAAACACATTAGAGACAGAGAATTAAAGTGAGCTTATCCCAGACAGTATAAGCCCATGAGCATGAACTATTTTGATACAGAAATAAAAACATATCTTTGTAAACATCCATTAAGCATTAATCTCAAATTTTACAAACTCCTAACACCAGACAGAATGCATTTATGCAAGCCAAGCAAAACACTGACATCAGGATTCACCTCTTGTTTAAACAAAAATGACAAAGTGAACTGTGTATGAGAGCTGTATCCTTTTGTATACATGAGCTCAGGCAGCATTTTCCAAGCAGTTTTTTGTGAAGAAATATTTGATGTCATCTTACTCTTACTGTAATGAAGATTTAATGGAACTGTTTAATCTCACAAAAAGAGCATCCGGTCGCATTACATTCTCATAATAACTTGGTGAGGAAAGTGCTATTTAAAGCTTACAGAGGTATACAAATTGTCCAACATGCTGAACATGGTCATGCCTAGATTTCATAGATCTAAATACAGTATGACCTTCTGTATAGCATGCTGGTATTTTTTTCTTTAGCGAATACAGATTTTTGACCCCCCCAAGAATAGTTTTCTTTCTTGAAATTATTGATTTCTAAAAATCTTCATCTTGGTCTCGCTACTTTCTCAAATGTAAACAGTAGGACACAAAAATCTGTTCTTCTGGCTACACATGAATGTTCTAGTTCAGGTAACTGCTCAGTTTTAACAATGCTGGAACTGTGTGTACCAATAGACAGGATAGCTTCCCACATTCCTTATACCATTGTTAGACAAACGTGAGTATATGTTGTTATTTTGCTATTTGGTGTATAGCTAAAATGTTGACAGTCAGGAAAATTAATTCAAGTATCATAGTTAGTTGTTCCTTCCTAACAGGATTGGAATGAACTGTGCTGAGAAAAGACTCAATTCACTGGTGTCATAAGTAAAGAGTCATCACTATAGATGCCACAGAAAGTAATAGTAACATTTGTGAGCAGAGAAATGTTCCCAAATTTTAGATAAAATAGGCATTAGAAAAAATTGAAGTGATACTATCTGTTGAAATTTGCACAAGAAAAGGACCATCCAAATAGGCCTGTATGCATTAAAATTGTGGTGAATAATCTAAGACAGAAATCAGCTTTCCTACATATAGTCACCAGTGAAGTTTTCCAAATACTTATGGGAAAGAGGAACCAATTTCTTCACAATTGCTCTCAAAAGACAAAAACAACAAAAAGTCCCTTCTTAATTCATTCTATGAAGTCAGCGTTGCCCTAACAGCAAGCCAGAAAAAAAAATACTACTATATCTTTTTAGAACTGATACAAAAATCTTCAACAAAATACTAGCAAATGAATGTAGGCAACATATCAAATGAGTTACCTATGTGGGACTCACTCCAGGTATATGCTGCTTGTTCATCTTCAAGACTGAATTAATGTGGCTCATCAAATGACTGGTTAAAGATTCAAAATTACATCATACAAAGAGATGGATTCAAAATTACAATAAAAATTCATATCATATTAGGAATAAGGAGATAGTTCCTACCTTGATAAATAATATCTACAAAAATACTGTAGCTAATTGTATTTTTAATGGCCAGAATTTGTATTTTTCCACTCTGATCAAGAGCAAGATAGAGGTACCCATGTCCCTACTCTTAGCATCACATTGGTTGTCCTAGCTGCAAAAAAAGAGAATACAAATAAAGAAAGGGTGGTAGGGACATACAAATTGAGGAGGAATAAATGGAACCGTTTACATAGGTTGTTTTTGATTGTTATTATCAATTTATTAAGATTTTTCCAGAGGCTATAATATCTACAAAAGAGGGAAGTTTTCTAGCATCCTTTCTAAACTGTCTTTGTACTAACTGTGTAATCTTAGCACAACAGTACACCTTCTCATGTTAAATGATTTGAAACAGCAATTCTAGTAACAAAGCTAAGAAAGCCAAGTACACATGCAGATGAGAGCAGGTGGAATATTCACAGCCTATTACACATGGAAAGTTCACACACTCTTCTGAAAATATATTGAAAGTTTCCAACCAAGTCATAAATATGTGTGCAAACACATGAGAAAACATTCTACATTCATATGTAAGTAGTTTATAAACATATATATTATGTGCTCAAAAGAAATTACTAAGTTCCAAAAATGTATACAAATGTTCATTGAAATGCCATGCATTATAGTAAAAAGAAAGAAAGATGGTAAAAAATATTTATGTATAAATATCACTAATAAAGTATTCCTTGTCTAAGTGTAGCTCACTAAAATTTGTTTTAAGGTCAACAAGAGCTTTTCAACTAAATATCCTTATTTAAACATTCTTATGTGTCCAGAAGAAATATGTGCTAGTTATTTTCAGGGTAGAACCAGACGTGGTTATTGTTCCCTCCCTTTAAAAATTATTTGTTTGCCAATGAGAAGAGAACATACATGGTATGCACTCAGTGATAAGTGGATATTCGCAGAAGCTTGGAATACCCAAGATACAATTCACAAACCACATGAAACTCAAGAAGAAGGAAGACCAAAGTATAGATACTTTTATCCATCTTAGAAGGGGGAACAAAATATCCATGGAGGGAGTTACAGAGACAAAGTGTGGAGCAGAGACTGAAGGAATAAGCATCCAGAGATTGCCCCACCTGGGTATTCATCCCATATATAGTCACCAAACCCATACACTATTGTAGATGCCAACAAGTGCTTGCTGACAGAAGCATGATATAGCTGTCTCCTGAGAGGCTCTACCAGCACCTGACAAATACAGAGGTGGAGGCTTGCATCCAATCATTAGACTGAGCACAGGCTACCCAATGGAGGAGCTACAGAAAGGACCCAAAAAGCTGAAGGGGTTTGCATCCTCATAGGTAGAACAACAATATGAAGTAACCAGTACCCCACCCCCAGAGCTCCCTGGGACTAAACCACCAACCAAAGAGTACACATGGTAAGACTCATGGCTCCAGCTGCATTTGTAGCAGAGGATGGCCTTGTCATCAATGGGAGGAGAAGCCCTTGGTCCTGTGAAGGCTCTGTGCCCCAGTGTAGGGGAATGCCAGGGCCAGGAAGCAGGAATGGGTGGGTTGGTGAGCAGGGGGTGGGGGATAGGGGGTAGGGGATAGGGGGTTTTCAGTGGGGAAATGAGGAAAGAGGATAACATTTGAAATGTAAATAAAGAAAATATCTAATAAAAATTTTTTCTGTTTGAAACATTAACTTCACCTAGCTCTTTACTTGCTGTTTTTATCATTTGTCATTTTATAAAGACCATCTAGAGAGGCAGAGGGTATCAAAGGACTTTAAATAACCAAATATATTGAGATTTACTTTTGTAGACTTTTTATACTACTGTGTTGAAAAGCACCTGTGTTGAAAAGCACCTAAGAATGGAGGACAGGCAGCCCTGAAACCTTGAACCTGTTTGTATGTTTCCATGGAGATAGTGGCTTAAGTTATGTAACACTGGGGTTTTGTGGTTTACATATAAAACTTTCCTTAAATTCCAAAGTTAATTTAAATTTAAGACATTTGGCATCTTTCAAATTTTATTTTGTGAAGATCATTACACTATGGAGTTAATATCCAAGACCATAAGTCACAATTCTCCAGAAGTGTGAATTAATATCACAAAGTCATAGGCAAAGAGCCAGAACGTTGACATGCCCAATCCAGAGTCCTTTTAAAAAGTCACATCACTGAGAGTCTGTGATTTACATTAACCTCTCCATAGTAGATTCAAACTGTGGCCAGTGTTCATGAGATACACTTACATCATTAATGCTGAGGTCACCCTGTGGCCCAATTTAGAAATCCAAATTTATCTCCAGAACATGTAACTCTTCAGCATGAGACTGAAGAGAGATGGGACAAATGGCAGTTGGAGGAACCAGACTATAACAGTCTTTTCTCACTTTCCCTTTAAGGCTATAAAGCAATTTAAATATAAGCAAAGGGCATTGATTTTCATAATAAAAACACTTCCCAATACACACACAAGATGCCCAGTCATATTATGCAATAAGTATGTGTAGTATCACATTTCACTTTTTATGTGTGAGGGTACTATATTGTACTAAAACTGAAAAAATACATGCAGATATATGTGATCTTTTTCAACTTCATATCTGTCCAACTTTCTGGGTTATTTTCCTTAAGAGAAATTGAAACAAAATACCCATGGAAGGAGTTACAAAGACAAAGATCGGAGCTGAGACAGAAAGAAGTACCATCAAGAGACTGCCTCACCTAGGGACCCACCCCATATATAACCACCAAACCCAGACACTATTGTATATGCCAGAAAGATTTTGCTGACAGGACCCTGATATAGATCTCTCTTGTGAGGTTATGCCAGTGCCTGGCAAATACAGAAATGGATGCTCACAGTCATCTATTGGATGAAACACAGGGCCCCTAATGAAGGAACTAGAAAAAGTACCCAAGGAGCTAAAGGGGTCTGCAACCAACTCTATAGGCGGAACAACGATATGAACTAACCAGTACCCCCCAGAGCTGTGTCTCTAGTTGCATATGTAGCAGAGGATGGCCTAGTCGGCCATCAATGGGAGGAGAGGCCCTTGGTCTTGCCAAAATCTCTTTGTTGATATTTCTGTTCTTTTTTAAAAAAATACAAAACACATGAAACTCAAGAAGAAGGAAGATCAAAATGTGGACACGTCACCCCTTCCTAGAATTAAGAACAAAGCACACATTGAAAGAGTTACAGAGATCATGTGTGAAGCTGAATCCAAAGGATGGACCCAATGACTGCGGCTGCCAGGGATCCATCCCACAGTCAGCCACCAAATATAGACACTATAGCATATGCCAGCAAGATAGTGCTGAAAGGGCCAGGATATAGCTGTCTCGTGGGAGACTATACCAATGCCTGGCAAACATGGAGATGGAAGCTCACAGTCAGCTATTAGATGGAACACAGGGTTCCCAAGGAAGGAGCTAGAGAAAGTACCCAAGGAGCTGAAGGGGTCTTCAACCCTATAGGTGGAA